>NW_020718319.1:0-18144 GCF_900518725.1 Notechis scutatus
GGCAGAAACAGATAACTGTGCTAAGTTAATGAACTCAGGGAATGATCCTTTTCAGGCAGAAAACATCTCTCAGGATGGCAGCTGTGAAAATTTCATGTCTAAGGTCCGAAGTATGATTTCCGCTAACTATGATGAGAGTTCTTTGCCTGACTCTTTGTCATGCATGCTGTATGATGAAAAGGCCTGCAACAGTGAGCACAGTTCTTTTGCTCGTGACAGCCCTAGCTGCACAGATATCAGCAGCAATGCTACCAAAGTGGCAGAGGGCAAAACAGATGGGGATGAAGACCTCTCTAGCTGTGATGCTGAGACCATACGAGAGTCCACCTACTTGGATCATTTGCAGTTTGGCAGTGATCAGTTGGAAGGTCAACATATAGGACAGGAGCTTTCAGAGAAGGAGGCAAAGCCTTCTGAGAGTTTTGTTCAGGAAACCTGTAATGCCCTTCAGCATATGGAAAATCAGTATATTAGCCCAAAAGCAGTTCCGTTTGAAAGAGATGGTATGGAGAGTGTTCTGAGCATAGGGGTCTATGGTCCAAGTCTTCATAATTTTGATATTAAAGTACAACCCGAGAAGAGATTGATGGGCTTATTGCATGAAAAGAGTTTGGAGGAGAAATTAATACAGAGCCAAAGCCATAGTGAAGAGGAGGAGGAGGAGGAGGAGGAGGAGGAGGATCATCTGGAAACCGTAGCTGACATTGGGAAAGATAGAGGAAAAGCCAAATGTAGCACACAGGAGGAACAGAAACACAATTCATGTATTCTCACCACTCTGGATGCATTAATGGAAGAAAGGAATAAGGTCCTAGTTGAATCAGTCTCAAGTGAGCTGGCAGCATCCAAATATGATAGTGAGCCAGGGATGGGTGAGGATGATCAAGTTGAATGTGAAACCCTTGAGGAGCACACCCCAAGCTTGCAGGAGATTCAGACCTGTCATCACCACTACCACCACTCTGCAAGAAGCCAGGCTTCAGCAATTCAAGTGGAACTCCTGAAGTCACACCCGGTTTGCATGGAAGGAGACCTCTGGGGAGATGATTCTGAGGAGAAGAGAGAAAGTCCTATTACTCAATCTCTTTATGAGAGTGAAATAAAGAGAGAAGAAGAAGAGTGTGAGCACCAAGACCTAGACAAGAGGGATGGAATCCATCAAAATCAAGGTAGAATATTGTGAAGAAATATTTCAATTCTTTACATTTTTCAATTTGGGCACATGTTGGGCTAGAAATGTTCACATTAGTAAAGATGATGCTACAGCTTGACACTTTGAGGCATCATGGCTTCCCATTTATTGTTAATTAAAATAATCTAAAAGAGAAAAATAGAGATTAGCAAAAGGAGGTTTCTACTCCATTTTTAAAAAGGATGAGAAACTCATGTAGCTGTGATTGCTAATTAATTGTTGTAATTCTCTAGGATACTATTTAAAGCAATCATGAAAAAGTAAGTGCACCCCACGTAAGATTTTTCCTTTTTAAACATTTTTAGCCATGTCAATATTTTAATCATCATTCAAACAAAATATAAAGATGCAATTGGGAAAATATGAAAAAAATGATTTGCAATTATTTATTCAACAAAAAAATTAACAGATATACCAGTTCCTCCTGTATTAAAAATAAGTAAGTATAAAGCCCTACATGATATAGAACAGTGGTGGCTAACCTTTTTGGGCTCCTGTGCCAAAAACTGTGCATGTTTGCATGCCAGCACCCAAAAGGCAATGTGTGCCCTCCCATGTCCCCTGCGCATGCGCGCACAATCCCCCACCGCCACCCTTTACCTGCACTGCACCTCCCAGCTGATTTTCGGCTTGTTTGAGGCCTTTTTCGGCCTCCAAGAGGCTTGAGGAAAGCTTCTGCAGGCTTTGCAGGCCAAAAAATGGGCCCGTTTTGTCACTTCCGGTGACAAGCCCCTGGGAGCCTGAAAAAGGCCTGAAACAGGCCGAAAATCAGCTGGGAGGTGCACGCATGCGCTGTGAGGTAAGTTTGCCTGTGGCTTGTGTGCCAGCACAAATGGCTCTGTGCCACCTGTGGCATGCATGCCATAGGTTCGCCATCACGGGTATAGAGCCTGGTTGTGCTTGCCATTTTTTATCTTTCTCTTTTATGTTTTACTGGTTTTATTGTAATTTCTTGGATTGCTGTGAGCCACCCAGAGATTTTTAAAATAGGTGGCATACAAGATTAAATAATGTTATTGTTTAATAGTAATAATTATGCCTTTGGCTCTACCTCTTATTGCCCCTTCAGCAGAAACAGGCTCAAGTAGGGGATTCTTATAATTGACTAGCACTCTCTGACATGGACTGGGAGGAATAATTTTTCCCATTTCTCTGTACAGAAGGTTTTCTGCTGTGTGATCTTTGAGTGTTCAGTTTTTCAGTTAACTATTAGCTACAGTGTCTGAAATCTGTTGTCAAGTTTGAAGAGTTCACTAAATTATTTGATGAATATTTTATTTTGTTTAGGAATGTTTCAGATCTGTAGTCTATTGCAGTGTTTACTGTTCATTTTATATTTTAAGTTCTAATCCATATTTAGACATTTTTCTGCATAACAGCACTGCCATTTGACTCAGACTTTCATCCTTCTGAGGTCAGTAAAATGAGGACCCAGATAAACTGCTTAGAGAGAGCTATAAAGCACTATGAAGCAGTATATGTCTAAGGGCTATTTTAGGAGTGAAGAAAGCCCCGAAACAGTGAATACTGCAACTGACATCAAAGTATATTTTATTTCGGTCATTTGTTGAGAGTCATTAATGTACAGTAGTAGTTTCAAGTCTACTTTTTTTTGTAATTTTAGATGGCTTTGAGAAGTTTTCTGAAGATGAAAGTAAGAGCTCGGCATTTGCTGTTCCTGGAGAGAGTGATGAACTTCATGATGTTCGGGCACCTACTATAGCTCAACTTTTACAGGAGAAGACACTCTACTCTTTCTCAGAGTGGCCCAAGGTAACTTTGTATTTTCAGTATGCATAAATAAAGGATTTAGATCAATGCTCAGTGAGAACTGAGAGTAACTTTCCATATCTTCTCAAGAGGTTTTTTTTTTTCTACATCAACAGTATCTGGAATTATATGGTTTGCCAGGTTTATCTTTTAGAGCATTTTCTAAGGAAGATAAATCAAGTGAAAAAATGGTGTCCTCCTCATTGGAAAAGAGGACTTATTTTAATGAGTCTTCAGCCATCTCAGGATTGTCTTGTTGACTGGATTCACAGATCATTCTAAACTGCAGAAACCATATTAAAATTTTCTTTATTTCTATATTTCATACAGGAAGGTGCCAATTAATATGAAACTAACAATGTTTTCTACGTAGCTCTGATTTATTTCTGTAAATTGGACATTCTTCTGACATGCTACTTATGTTATACTCTGTTTTGATAGACATGCATGTTACTTTCTACAGCTATTTGTGTGTTTTATTATGCAAAGTAAGATGTTTTGTATGTGTGATTCTAATGGCAAGCCATCATTTGGAGGGGGTCAGTCAAGTTCACAACTCTTTTCCTTTGTGAACGTATGTAGTACTAATTCCCTGTTTTTCATATTTATAAAGATTAGGTCATTTCTCCTTTGAAAAAAAATATTTTAAAGTACATATTATTTTTAAAAAGACAAGAAGAGATGTTCATCTCATTTCATCATTGGCCATTCAATCAGTAAGATTTGGTGGCAATCTTCCTTCATAGTATCTACCATCTTTTCTTTTATTTGCCTCCCCAACTTGATTCCCTCGTCCTAAAATGCAATTCCAAGAGAGTATCATGTTGAAGAAACCTATCTTGTTGACTTCATAGATATAAACTAATAATCTCATACTTTTTTGTAACATGCCATCTCTTAAATGCATAGGTTCTTCATATGGTATGTACTGTATTCATAAGAGTGACTATGTGTCTGCATTCCCAGGCCTGGGACATGATAATATTCTTGATAAACAGAATAGTAAATGCACAGCTCAATCAACTTCTTAACATCCTATATGAAAAGAGTTCTAGGTTGAAAATGTTCACTAATTTTAGTTTTCCCACGCATTATGAGAGTATGCCAACATATACAACTGAACGAAGAATATCTATTATTTGACAGGATCGGGTGATCATTAACCGTATTGACAACATCTGTCATGCAATCTTAAAGGGAAAGTGGCCTTCTTCCAGTCAATCTTTTGACATACCATATATAATGCCCACTCCTGCCTTAGTCAGCAGTACTTGCAATAGGAGTGGCTATACTGAACCAGAAGTCTCTGAATCCAGTTTCAGCAATGGAGTGTTAGCTACACAGCTCCCAAAGGTAAGCTTGCATATTCATTCTATTAAAAGTTATTTGTATCATCTTTCAGATTTCTGTCACTATAGAGAAAACTATTGCATATTTCCTGTTTCATTGTAATGTACTGATATATTTGGTGTATTAAGGTTATGTGGCAGGCAATGAAGACCATTAACATAAGCTCCCAGAGAGACCTCATTCACATTATTTATTAGTGGTCCAAATATCCAGTTATTGATATAACTCCTTAGTGGGAAGTTGCATCTCTTTGATGTTTGTAGAAAAAAATTGAATGGGAGTTCCCTGAATATATTGGGAAAATATAAGATATGAATACTTTGTTAATTCTGCTTTTAATTTAAATTAAATTTGAATGTGACACTACCACTCTAGGGGAGATTGTTGCTTTCTTCAAGACAATTTTCTTAATATTTTCAGCAAAGGAGGGAATGATGGAGGAGCAGAAGTCAACTTTTCTAACTGTTACGGGCATGGAGACATCCCTTTTGTAAAGGGCTGCTATAGATTCTGTAGCTGTACATTATGTATACCGCTAATCATAAAAAGTGACCTTTCTGGCTCTGGTTTTAACCACAGGAAACTTTTCTGGCTCCCACCTTTGTCAAAGATGAATCCAAGCACCGGCAATCATATGAATTTGAAATGGAGAGAGATGTCAAGCACCGGAGTCTTGATCAGCTGGTAGCATCCCACTCCCATCCTTCAGCTGTATTAAATGGCTGGCGGGATACAGTAGATCTCTCAAGAGTGCCAGATGGAACTTCAGCAAGCAGCACTCCGTTTTCCATGAGCACAAATATACCTAAGCTAGGGACAATGAATGCTCTGCAGGGCTCCCTTGGCATGGACTTGTCTGGAATCCTTCAAGCAGGGCTTATTCATCCTGTCACGGGGCAGATTGTCAATGGAAGCTTAAGAAGAGATGATGCTGCTATCAGAAGACGACGGGTAGGAGAAAAAATGTGGAAGGGATTGACCTGATACTTTTGAAGGAGAGAAGCCTGCAGACAGGGCTGCCTGTGAGTACAAATCCCCATACTCATTTCTTATTTTCACTTTTCTTTGGACAATGGACCAAACTCCCAGTGGGCACTTGTTACAGCCTTTGGAGACGACAATTGCTGAAAGCTGTTTTGGAGACCTAGACTCAGCAGAAAGAGAAGCTCACTAGCAATAGTTTTAAAAAATCTATCATGATAAACAACTAAACCGTTCTGGCTTCCTGAATCAACTATCCCATAATCCCTACTATTGCACTCTTTCACAATCCTGGATGTGGAGACAGTACTTTTGGCCAATCTCACCTGTCTCCCTTTACAGAGAAAATTACTCTGTGTAAAATTTGGAGGAATACAATTGGAAACATTTCTTTTTGCTTCCAGCTTTCTTGCCTTTTTTGTAGCCAGTAGAGTGGCTGAAATGTAAGCTAAATTCACCATCAGAATGAAACTGGTGGTTTCAGAAGATAAGGTTATGTAGATCAAGGTTAAGCACCTAAATGAGAATTTAGGACAATGGAGAAACGTAAAATCTCATGAATCCTGCTTTAATCACAGCTAATCTCCAGACATGAATCCTTATGTCTAGACACATTCTCAGTGCAAGATAAGATTAAGATACAGGGAATCAGCTCACATTAATCCATGATACAATATTTTTAGCCAAGCCTAATTTCCATCTAGTTCCATTTTTTTCTAGATTGTGATTTCCTTTCAATTCTCCAGTCGTTCTGCAGGTTGGATGATATTTCTTACTTAACTGCAGGGGTGGGATCCGACCGGTGTAACTGCCAGTTTGGTGATTTTACATTTTGTGCACACGTGTATATCGTCATCAGCTAGCTGCCTGGACAGCTGAGCAGTGCTGCTTGCAGGTGCACAGCGGTTGAAAAAGCACTTTTTTCCTGCTTTTTCAACTGCAGCTGTGTCACGTAAAGCAGCTCTGGTTGAAAGAGCAGGAAATAAAGGTCAGGTAAGAGCCCGGATGGGCGGGTGGGCCAAAACAGCAGCAGACATAGAACCGGTTCTATGTATGCTCTCTGTCTGCTGCTCTTCAGAACTACCAGTTCTACAGAGGTGGACAGAACCAGTAGTATCCCACCCCTGCTTAGCTGAGGCATCTCTTCCTGGAATAAAGACAAAAGAACAAAACCTAAAGGAGTGGGACTCCTTTCTTTTAGGAACTCACCTGAGGAGGTGGCAGTTGGCTGCTTTTGATTAGTTACTTCAAGTTTGAATTTACCAGGCTTTTCTGTAGGAGGGCAGCTGTGTTAGGTGTACGTTGTCAAAAAATCAGAAAAAGTCTGGTGGCATCTTCTCTAACATATTTTATTAAAAGTCACATGCTGTTGTTAGCTGCTGCTAATCAGAAATGAATTTCTTATTTTTTTTGCCAGACTTTCTTGGCAAAAGGTTCTAGAGGTTTAGCTTTGATGGATTTAATCTTGTAGCTGAACCGTGTGGATTATTTTCTCCTCTTTCAATGTCCTTTCTGATCATCACACTACCACATACCCAAAACAGGAGGATACGTCAAATAGAATTAGTAATTAACACAAATAAAGCAATCATATACTGTTTTATTGTAGTGCGATGTGATAGTCAAATCTTTTGAAAAACTGAAAAGTTTTATTATAAGCAGAACAACTCAGACAAATTAATCAAATAGCTCAAAAGTACTGTTCCTTGTTGCTTTGATGAAAGAGTCTAAGCCAATTATTGACAAGCAACACATAGCAATAGTAAAGTGTAGTAAATCTTTGGCCATCCCTCACATGTGAAAAAGGTCCTTCATTCTCAGTACCTTGATAGATTCCAGCGTAGCCAAGAATAACATATGCTTCCAGATTGGAGGAGAGGCGTGCGCCTATTTTCTTCCCATCTTCCCCAGACATGTTTTTCTTTCTCAGCTGCTACTGCTATCTTATTACACCATATCCCTATTCTGTGGATTTTTTCCTTTAGGTATTAAGTCCAATAAAAGCATTAAAGCAATTTGGTACTCTTGAAATGTGTCTTATTGCATTAAGAGCAAGTAATACATATAATAAATCTAAGAACAGTTGGGATCCTAATACTTCTGGGGCTTCAGTGGGGTCAAATAATAGCATTAAGCTGAAGTGAGAGAAGAGCTAATTTTCTGAAAGTTTCTATGTCAATCATTAACCCAGATTAAATAATGATAAATACAAAATTTGAAAGATTAAATCCCTCTTTCCTTACAAGCAATTGTAATTTATGCAGTAAAAATCTACATCTATACATTAGAATTTATATCTGAAGCATGCCTTTTTCTCTGTTTCTCCTTATGTTACTCAGGAAGATGAAGGTCAGACTGTAACAAGTAATTCTAATTCAGATGGGCCAGTTATAACTACCTCAAGTCAACAGACAGTTCCAGCTACTAATGTCCAGACAGATAAGATTGTTCCAAACAAGAGTCTTCTGGATTGGCTGAGACAGCAGTCTGATTACACCCTCGAAATCCCTGGCTTTGGCACAGTAAGTGCATGTTTTGTATTCCAATGCTGGACGGTATTATTTGGGATTTACTCATATTCACTTTTTCTTTTCCTTTCAGAATTTTATAGAAAAGCCTAAACAGAGAAGGCAGCGTTGTAAAGATCCCAGTAAGCTAGACATAAATTCTCTCACTGGAGAGGAACGGGTGCCTGTGGTGCACAAGGGCACAGGGCGGAGGGTAAGTGGAAGCATTCTTACAAATAATGTAGTCTTTGGCTTGAGACAGTAGAGCTTTTTCTGCCTTTATTTTACACCATACCATTCCAATCAGTCAGTCAGTCCACAATCTGGAAATTTGATCTGGGTCTTCATCAGTCCATTTCCTTTTAGGGAAGGGAGTGTGCGGCTTTGCTCCGCATATGGAAGGCTTCTCATTGGGTGGTCGAATGCATCAAGAAAGACACCAACGCAAGTTCTATCTTGGGTGAGCTGCCCCGATCAGAATTAGGGGAACTCTTTTTATTAAGAACATACAAAAGAGGTGAGCTCCATCCAATCACTATGTTACATGCGTAGGAATGTTAGTGGATGTATAGTATCTTCCAATCACAATGCCATGGTCAATTTAAACTAGCAAACCAACGCCTGCATTTCAGTTAACTGCCCTTGTGACGTGTTAATGGCCTTGTTCCTAGTACCTGTTTTCAGCCTACGTGAGACCTGGCATGTACTGGAACTATTGAGGTTGCTCACGTGAGGCTTGGCACACAATGGAATTGGCCCATTACAGCATCTCCTCTGTTTTAGTTTTATATGGAGGAAATTCTTCTGGATCTTCGTCACTACCCATGCAAAAACTTGTGCGAACGCACACATCAGGGTCTTCTGAGGGTATGACTTTGTACAGAGGTTCTTTTTCCCAGAGGGCATTAACCTGTGCAATGGCGCGCTTTTCAGCTAATAAAGACAGACTATTGGAGATGGTACGAACAAATATTGGTAACACACATGGAAGAATAACGCATCCTGCAGCAATCATACCTATGAGAGCTACTATGGCTTGTAATCCTGGTAGTTTAGGGAACCAAGAACTAAAAATATTCTTAAAATCAATACCTTGCCATACTTGATTAGGATTGTAGGTTAATTGTTGCATCTCAGTTGTTAATTGTGCTACTACTTTGCCAACTTTGTCAATTTGAAGACAACAGTTCGTAAGATTGAACCTGCCACATACCCCTCCTTCTTTGGCTAGTATGTAGTCTAAAGCTAAACGATTTTGGTAGACAGCTGTCGTAATTTGTCCGTAGCAGTCGCTAGAGTGTTTAGAGCCTTGTCTATACGTTGACCTGCTAAATCTAAAACAGCTTGTAAACGAATAATTCTATTAATCATGTATATGGGGGTTCTGTACCCCCAGGACCCGTCTTGGGCCCAACTAGCAATGTTGTAGGTGCAGACTATTCTTTCTGAGGTCCAGGTGTCCCCTTCATATTCTGATTGACAGGGGAAACCTGCAAAGGCATTATCGGTGTTTCTTTTCCTGCGGGATAATGTATCATACACAGGGATGCCCAGTTTTTGCTTAATGGAGATCGGTAGGAGGAAAAAGGAAGGTCTTATCCACCCCAATACACATGACCCTTGCCAATCTGCTGGAAGGGACGGATAGGCTAGGTTACCACAAATCCAATACATGTTATTTGGAGCTGTCCAAATTTGGGAGGATGTTGTGTCATAGAGATAAGGTAGGAGGGAGGTGTTGAATTTGGCAGGTGTGGTGGTAGCATTGTCAGGTGCTGTCCAAGTCTGGTAGGAGTTATCCCATGTACCTAAGCAAAGGAGGTGTCCTACTGGAGTGGACCCATTTCGGGAAAAACAGTTTCTACCAATTAAGTTAGTGGTAATTGTCCAGATAAGTGGATCGGAAGCTATTCTAGCTGTTATGTTTCCTACAGAAGACATGTTATTAAACAGAGATGGCGAGGCTTCTAAGGCTTGCCACGGCCATTGTTCTCCTGTGGTGGTTCCCCCACAGACAAAACAATTGGTTACTGCAAGTTGTTTTGCAATTTTTTCTGCCATATCCATGAACAAGTTTTTTGCAATAATGCTGGTATCAGGGGCTTTTTCTAATTTCCTTAAATTATTATATACTGACCAGCCTAATGATGTTTCCTTGCCTTCATAAATTATTTCAGTTTTTATGGTAATGTAAGTATTTGGGTCTATTCCTGTGCCATCAATCCCTATACCATAAGTTTCCAAGGCAGGGTGTTGCCTGGAGATAGTGATTTCTACCTTATTGTCTGTGGTAGACCCTGATATTCGTTTGAAATGTGACAGATGATTGCAACCTGAGTACCCTCCCCCGGTATAATCACAGACACAAGACCAACCCGAGCACTCAATGGAACCTCCACAAGGGGTCCATTGGTTGGGGTTCCCCATGGCCCAGTTAATGGGCGTATGACACAAGTATTTATGATTGTGGGCGTACGTTGATTTCCAGTCATCCGACCCACATGAATGTCCCCCTGGTTTAGAACAAGCAACACAAACATCAAATATTAAAACAATTGGGTTAGTACCGTCCTTGAGCACGGTGGTATGGTTTAGGTAATAAAGTTTTCCTTCCCCCTCAGGATCGGATCTGCCAGAGGTTCTTGGAAGTCCCGCCCATAAGGTGACGTTGAGACGTACAGCTGTCTTGGGATCGTAGCAAATAGTTTTTGAGTTCCTTTTGCATAGATGGTACATGGTCCCATTGTTTTGGCAAGTTTTTCCCGTAGGAAGGCACTTCTGCGGTTGTTGGATATGGTAGATGAGAGTTAGTTGAGTGGAGCCTGCCTGCGTGGTTTTGGTCAGGCAGGGGGTACAACCATCTGATGCGCTGGCAGAGTTCTGCGATCTCTTAATCCGATGTAGAAAAGGGGTGGTCTGAGCATAAATGTCAGGCTGACTTGCAAATTGTCTGTGATAATGACGAGGTGAACGGGGTCTAAGGACTGTCCAGGATTCATAAATGTTGCTTATGGAATCATAGAGGCGTCGACCGGAGCAATAATAGGTGGTGGCAGTGGGGCGAAGTATGAGGAGTGTAGTTCAAGGGGGATGTTCAAAAGTGTTGATCTGGAAGGAAGCATTGCTGGAGATGTGGGGCCACGGCTTAGGGAGCGTTGACCATCTGAGGTAGGGGGGAAAGATGTCCCCAGATGCGGTGCAGGTCAGCAGGAGGGGAGTGCCTGGCGTGAAGTACGTCACTCGAGATGGAATGGAGACCTTGGAGGCATGTGCAGCAAGAAGGAGGAAGAGGGTCGGCAAGGCAACGAGACGAATCATGATGATATGTCTGCAGGTGGTGATTTTTCTGCAGGTGGTGATTTTTCTACCTTGGGGTGGTATGGTCTGACGTGTCGTCCAGGAACCCACAGGACACGATCTGGAAGCTGGATTGCTGCGTAGCCACGACCCCAGGTGAGGAGACCAGCAGGGCCTTTCCAAGTAGGGTCTGGCAGTTGGCGGTAGTATACCTGTGGTTTGGGAGAATCAGGGGAGGGGGGGGAGGAAAAATGTCGCTCCGCTGCTGTCATAGCAGGGGTGCCAGAGAGGTTGAGGAAGTTGAGTGTATAAAGACAGAGATTAAGGGTGTCTTGCATCGCCGGGAGGCCAAGGGTTCTTTTCCCTTTGATCAAATGTCGTTCTAGCGCTATTTTTAGTGTTAAGTTGGTTCTCTCTACCAGGGCTTGTCCTTGACTATTATAAGGAATCCCAAATTTTTGGGTAATTTGCCACTTAGCGCAAAATTCTGACATAGCTGTGCTAGTGTATGCGGGACCATTATCTGTTTTTATTTCTTTCGGGCATCCCAACGATGCAAAGGTGCGAATGCAATGGTTGATGACATGTTTGGAGGCTTCTCCTCTTTGCGGAGTCGCCATTATAAACCCTGAATAAGTATCAATTGTAACATGCAGATACTTCCAGGGGGCAAATGAAGGAAACTGAGTAACGTCCATCTGCCATATTTCACAGGCTTTCAACCCGCGGGGATTTACCCCTAAGGGAATGGAATGGGCTTGTTGACTATAGATGGGGCACTGCTGTCTAATGGCTGAGGCTTCGGCCATAGTGAGGTTGAAATGTTTCATGAGAGCTTTGGTGTTTTGATGGAAATAAGAATGGCTCTCCCAAGGAGTCAGTGTGTGTGATGTCATGATGCCTGCAGCCGCTTGATCAGCCATATTATTGTCTTCCTGGAGGATTCCTGGGAAGGGTTGGTGGCTGCGGATGTGTGCTACAAAGAAAGGGTGTTGACGCTGTGCAACAAGGTGTTGTAATGTAACAAAAAGAGAGAGGAGGTTTTTATCAATAGCAGGAGAGAGGTAAGAATCGTGGATAGTAGAGACTATTTGGGTAACATATAGGCTGTCTAAAATCAAGTTGATGGGTTCGTTAAAATTCTGGAAGACTAATATGGTTGCAGCAAGCTCAGCCCTTTGTGGTGATGTTTGCACAGGGGTGGTTTTAGTGTGCCACACCCCATTCCTTTGCCAAGCGCATGCCCCTCGTTCCCTACTGCCATCAGCAAAAATAGTCAAGGCGTTGACCAGAGGCCTTTTGCTGATGGGAGAGGAGAAAGAAATGGGTATTGTCCGAATGATTTGAAAACGTGGATCAGCGGGCAGGTGGCAGGAAACTAGTCCAGGCCAGTCAGCTAAGGCAAACTGGATTTCTTGGGAGTTCTGGAATAGAGGTTCCCATATTTGCAGTGAAAAAGGGATGAAAAGTGTGGAGACATCTATTCCCATAAGTAATTTTGCACGACTTTTACCTTTTATGATCAATTGAGCCAATTGAGCTGATTTGGAAGTGATGGAGCATCGTGGCGTATGGGAAAGATGGATCCACTCTATGATGTGGAGTTTTTGAGTTACTGCCGCGGTCATAAGCCTCGGGGTGGCCAAAATGACCATATCTAAAGGAGTATTGGCAGCAGCTCTGTCTACCCATATTTTTCGGATATTCTCTTCTATGAGAGTTATTGCTTGAAGCTGAGGTTGCTGCAAGGATATTATGTCAGCAGGCTTTTTCCCCCAGGTAAGGGCCTCAAACAATGGAGAAAGAATATCAGTGGTTAAAGACAGGAAAGGTCGGGCCCAGTTAATGGTACCCAGATATTGCTGAAGTTGAACCAAGGTGGGTTGAGAAGACAGAGACAGAGAGGGAAGTGAAGGATAGGCAGTAGCAGAAAGCATTCTATAGCCCAGATATGCGTATGGAGTTAGTACTTGCACCTTTTCAGGTGCTATGTACAAACCTCCTTCTGCAAGAACGGCTTTCAGGAAGGAGAATGAAGTGAACACCGTACCCGGTGGCCCAGGAGCTGCAACACGGATATCGTCCATGTAGTGATACACCAGAAATTGTGGAAAAGCTGAACGATAGGGTAGCAAGACATTATTGACATAGTGTTGACACATGGTGGGACTATTAAGCATGCCTTGAGGTAGGACTTTCCACTGAAAGCGGGAGGAGGGAGAGGAGTTGTTTAAGTGAGGTAGTGTAAAAGCGAATAAGGCACGATCTTGTTCATGCAGAGGGATAGAAAAAAAACAGTCTTTTAAATCAATGACCATTAAATCAAATTTCTCAGGGATGATGTTGGGATTTGGCAGACCACATTGTAATGCCCCCATTGGTTTTATAATCGTATTCACGGCTCTCAAATCACATAATAGCCTGAATTTTCCTGACTTTTTCTTTATAACAAATATGGGGGTGTTATATGGACTGACAGATGGTTCAACGTGCCCTTTGACAATTTGGTCCTGAACAAGTGAGTGCAGGGCCTCTAGTTTGTCTATAGTGAGGGGCCATTGATCTACCCACACAGGTTCTGTGGTTTTTAATTGCAGCCGTAGTGGATTTCTAGCAAAAGATTCCATTAATCAATAATGAGTCTTGCATTAAGTTGAGACATAAGATCACGGCCCCATAGGTTAGTATGCAGTGGAAGGACCAAAGGTTGGAGGTAGGCAGTGCGAGAAATATCAGAAGAACTCACCGGTAGCCAGTGTTTGCTACGGTGGGCGTGCTGAACTCCTCCCACTCCCCGAACGGCTGGGGCAGTTTCCAAAGGCCAATCGTCCGGCCACTCAGCCGTTCGGATGACACTTACATCAGCTCCAGTATCTAAGAGACCCGAGAAGACTTTGTTATGGATTGTAAATTGTAACACAGGCCTGGCTTGTTCTACTGTCTGATGGACAGTAAATGCCCATGCATCAGCTGTTTTAACAGGTACTGGAATAGCGGTTGCTACTAAGTCTCCCTTGCTAAATTTTGTGGGAGTATTTCCAATTACTGCCATGGCTACTGAGGAAAAGTCGTCGGAGTCTCTCAAAAACAGAGAAGCGATGATTCCCCTTGCCATGAGGTCTCGGATGGGATAGATTATGAGGGGTGTCATGGCAGGGGGGATCGTTTTCAGGCATGTGGGGAGAAAGTAAACAGTGCCTGGGATGTCAATTTCCATATCTTCGGAGGCAATTAGGTGGAAAGATATGGAGTCAGCCTTTGGAGTGGGGCTGGCTGATCGCCCCTCCTCTAGTTTCCCTGTGGCTGAGAATTGTTGCTGCGACACTGATTTGCCCAGTGGTACCCTTTCTTGCACCTGGGGCATATCGTCTTAGGCTTGGTGTTGTTTTGTGTATTGTCTCTGGTTCTGCATTGTGCCTTAAAATGGCCAGGTTTCCCACAATTGAAGCAGTTTCCGGCCGGCCTGTTCTGAGAGTTTGCTTGCTGCAAAGCCATAGCCAGATGCTCCATATTGTAGGAGACAGTCCCCACGATTCTGCAAGCCTTTAGATAGTCCGAGAGGGAAACCCCCCCTCGGGCAGATAGAGGCTGCAGAATCCTTTTGCAATCCTCATTAGCATTTTCAACAGCCAGTTTTAACAGAAGCTCTCTACGGGCTTCTTCATTAGAGATTTGCCTATGAATGGCTTTCTGAAGCTCCTCTATGAACTCGGCATAAGGCTGATTTGAGCCTTGAATAATTTTTGAAAAAGATCCTATGATGCCAGAGGTAGGATCATCAACTTTGTCAAGGGCTTTGATTGCTATGATACTGACAAAGGTAAGGGTACGTTGTGGGAGTGTCGCCTGAGCTGCTAAGTCCATAAATTGACCCATACCACAAATTTGATCCGCTCTCGCGACCATACCATGATCGCGGGCAAATTTTTCAGCTTCGGCGCGAAAGTCTGACTCCCAAACAACGTACTGTGGTCCTGTCAGTATCATGCAAAAAAGATCCTTCCAATCTTGGGGTAACATGAAAAAGGAGGTGCTGATGGTGTTAATGAAGCCTCTGACATATGGTGCCTGGATGCCGTACATGGCCACGGCTTGTTTTAAATCTCTAATTAATTTCATGGATAAAGGTTCAAGTCTAGGCACCATATTTCCGGCTCCATCCCCTACATATTCAACGGGACAGAGAGAGAGCTCCTCTAGAGTAAGAGAGCCTTCTCTGCATCCCTGCACCATGGCTTGTGCGAATGCTCCCATGGGTGTCTGATCCCTCGCTGGATTTGAGTTAGGAGAACTCATGGGTTCAGGAGCAGTGGGGGGGGGAGCTTCTAACGGGAAAGCATCCTTAGTCTTTGTTTCAGTTGTGTAAGGAGGAGGAGGATCCTCCTCAGGGGAGGGGGCCTTGGTCAGCGCTGAGCCATGGATTGTTAAGCATTCCATGACTGTCCTCCACGTGGTCAGAATTTTTGGTGGAGCCCTGGGATTGCTATGAAAATAGTCACCCAAACGTTGCCATGTGGAAACTTTCAAGGACCCTTTATCCGGATAAGCCGGGCATTGCGTGTAAATGTAAGTCAAAAGGGTAATAAGGTCCTTCTTAGTTGGAATCAGGAGCGTTTTGCCCTGATTCCCAAGAATACGAATTGAACTCTTCGTTAATTCTCCTAATTCCTGCAAATGTGCTATCTGCTCTTTGGAGAATTTTCCGCCCATACTCACCTGAAGGGAGGATGTCTTCTTTGCTGAAGATTCCTGGGGAGGGATCTGTGACACGGAGACGGCGTCCCTGGGTTGCAACTGGCTCGTCCGGCCGGGTAAGATAGGCAGTCGAAGAGAGACGCACCGGTTTCCTTTAGCGGATCACGTCGGGGTCACCAATTGCGGCTTTGCTCCGCATATGGAAGGCTTCTCACTGGGTGGTCGAATGCATCAAGAAAGACACCAACGCAAGTTCTATCTTAGGTGAGCTGCCCCGATCAGAGTTAGGGGAACTCTTTTTATTAAGAACATACAAAAGAGGTGAGCTCCATCCAATCATTATGTTACATGCGTAGGAATGTTAGTGGATGTATAGTATCTTCCAATCACAATGCCATGGTCAATTTAAACTAGCAAACCAATGCCTGCATTTCAGTTAACTGCCCTTGTGACGTGTTAATGGCCTTGTTCCTAGTACCTGTTTTCAGCCTACGTGAGACCTGGCATGTACTGGAACTATTGAGGTTGCTCACATGAGGCTTGGCACACAATGGAATTGGCCCATTACAGCAGGAGTGAAAATTCTAAGATTTGTCCTTTATTTCTTCATTACAGTTCTGTGCTTTGTGCATTTGAACTGCATATGCGAAAGGAGTAGCACTAGAATAATTTAAGTATAAGTGTTCTAGTCTCCAAATAGATATGGTTCTCGTAAAAACCTTGGCCTGGTGTTTATAGACTGCTTTCTTTCTGAAGTTGGGAATTGCTAAGGAAAGACAATCTGATTTAAAAAAAAAAAAGGTTGGAACTGTATCAATTCAGCAAACTGATTATTAAAACCTGGAAAGTTTAGATAGCAGTATTATATGGCAAGCTACAATTATTTCCTGATTAATTTGTTGGCTGAGAAAATAGGCAGTATTAAGGTGATTTCCCCAGAATGCATTGTAGGAATTTAATAGAGACACAAGCAATAGGTGGAGATTTATACCACCGTTCTCATGCTATAGCCTTAGGAAAGCACATATGCTAGATTCTAACACCTTGAATTTTGTGTCTTATCACCTGACAAACCTCTCATCACATTGTTGAATTCATATTGGTTAGTAAATACATAATATTTGGATATATTTTGAATATTCTTTTATTTTAATTATATAACATAGCATATTTTTAATTGTTGTGGAATAGTAATTGGGAGTGGGGAAAATAGGATTCAAATTCTTCTTCAGCTATGAAGCCCACTGAGTGACTTTGGACCAGTCACTGTCACCAATCTATTTCCTGGGGTTGTTACAAGTATTAAGTGCACAGGATGAATATGTCATGCTTTGATCTCTTGAAAGAAAGGCAAGATATAAATGCAACTCATAAGTTAAAAATAACTTATCTGTATTTCATAGATAATTTTCCTTTCACATACCATATTCTAAATGTTCATATTTTAATGGGAAGTTAAAATAGTTGAAAGACATACTGTGAGTTAAAATCTCTGTAACAAAAACTGGAGTTCAGCTGAACTATCTGATGATGATTTTGGTTTAGTTTTTGCTAAATAATGGCTACAGCTTCTAGAAATCTTAAGTGAAGAAAAAAGAGCTATCAGCTAGTTGGAGTATAAAATAACTTGAGCAGAGAAATGACTCATTTTTTAAGCTTCAGTTAGAAGAGAAGTTAACTGAGAAAACACATGTATCCAAAATAAAAATAAAAATCACCATAACCGCATTACAGAAGCAAACAAAAACCCCATTGTGTAAGCCTTCGTATACACAACTAGTACTATGGGAAAAGAAATCGTGAAATATCACTGTCCTGCCTGGATGCCAGAAGGAATAAAAACAATAATATTAAAAGAGCAGCCCTCAGATGCAAAAGAGTGCCAAAGTTAACACACATTAATTCAAGTTATAATAAAAAAGTAAGTGTAATCTTTTTTCTCCCCAGGTGGAAGCACCTCCACTTTCCCCCTTCCCCAGCATTAAACAACTACCAA
This sequence comes from Notechis scutatus, assembly GCF_900518725.1. Next base: position 17,789 of record NW_020718319.1, read on the forward strand.
TATCTCCTCGGCGAATTTCTCAGCAACATTCTCTTTATGTTTCACCACACAAGAATGGTTCTTGTCTAACACCTAAGAGTGCATTATTATATAAATTTAATGGGAGCCCCTCTAAGGTAAGATTTTTTTTTTACAATTAAGAGTTAAAAATGTCATCCTTAAATGTTGACTTCAGTATAGTCTTTCTGATCTTTCTTAAAAGATCTAGATAGCAATATGATAATTAAATATTAGACTGAAAATTTGAAAGTGACTGTCAACTCCCACCTCACTCAGCTTATACTTTGATGCCATGAGGTGACTAGTCTGCTAAGAACTCTGGGGAAGGTGGATAGGAGGGGAGCCTTGCTTGGGGG
>NW_020718320.1:0-14464 GCF_900518725.1 Notechis scutatus
GGAAGTGCTGGCGCCGCCATCTTTTTCGTCAAAAAAAGATGGCGGCGCCCAGTTGATGCCGGTACCGGGCCGTGGCGCCCAGCTGATGCCGGTACCGGGCCGCGGCGTCAAAAAGGTTGGGGATCACTGTTCCAATCTAACCCAATTTCCTGCTCAAGTAGGAAATCCTATACCATTTCAGACAAAATGGTTGTCCAATCTCTTCTTAAAAGCTTTCAATGATGGGGCACCTACAACTTTTGAAGACAAGTCATTCCACTGATTAATATTCTCACTGTCACCAGGACCAGAAGTTTAGTCTTCAAAGTGTTTGGACTCATATTGGAGCCCATCCTCTCTTTCCCCATTCACCAAGTCCCCCCAGGATCGGCCCCAGCACAAGCCTGAAAGTTCAGAAGACTAAACCTTTAGTCCCAGCAACAAACCCAAATTGGATCCTGCAGACCTTGTACCATTTCAGACAAGTGACTGCCCAGTCTCTTCTTGAAAAACCTCCAGTGATGGAGTGCCCACAATTTCTGGTGGGAAGCTGTTCCACTGGTTGATAGTCCTCACTTTTAGGAAGTTTCTCTTTAATTCCAGGTTGCTTCTTTCCTTGATTAGTTTCCATCCATTGTCTTTTGTCCTGCCTTCAGGTGCTTTGGAAAATAGATTGACCCCCTCTTCTCTGTGGAAGCCCCTCAAACATTGGAATACTGCTGATTACAATTATGATTTCAACTGCTGATTGGACATGACCGATTTCATTCAGGTATTGTGGAATTCATCTTCTCAATTCCTTCACTAGAAGTGCAACAGGTTTTACTGCGGACATCTGAATGCAAATTCCTATGAACCCTGAAGTGAAGCTGACTGAGGCTTCAGGGTTGCCACACAACAGTGGGAAGAGGGGAAATAGTTAGGAAGGGTTTTGTAGACAAAACAATAAAGTTGTCCTGTGGGAACCAAGGACATTCTCACAGGTGGCTGGCCAGGGGAAGAGCAAGTAACCAAGCAACCAGCCAGCACCCAGATTGGACAGTGTGACCAGTGACTTGGGGGAAAAGGGGAAACTTTTACTTTTAATCAGGTGAAAGCTTTCACCAGTTGTGCCAATATGAAGTATCCAATAAACTGTTCTTTGAGGAACCTGTTCTTTGAGCATTCTATTTTGTTCTGTTTTCTGCGGGTGCATTACTTGGAACGCTGACAATTCTACACAGACATAGAATTTATGTACACTTATGCAATAGCTGATCTATTTTTTTCCGGCCTCTTGGAATAGATTCCTTCAGAAAATAACCTTAATGCAAATTCCACCTTGCTCATCTTTGCTTCTCCCATACAGCATTTACTGGGGGTGACTCGATCATTGCCATTAAGAGTTAAAAAAAATAAATGCATGACGAACCCCAGAAGATTTGCCAGCTGGCCCGACAGCTTTTCCCTTGTGCCTCTGATATGCTGACAAGCACATTTTCAGATTTAATAATTAGTAGGCCTCTTTTTTTCCCCCCCTCATAACGATCAGTGAGGCCACTGAAAAATGAATCGTTTCTGATAGGAGAGAATATCCGCGGCTCAGCGTTGAACTTTGGGGTCCTTGATGCTCCCTGAGCTTGATCGTTTGTCCGCAGACATTCCATCACTCAGATAGGTAATGCACTATTGCACCAGTGATATCACCTAGTTAGGTAATAAAATGTTTGCAAGCAAATCACCAAGTTCGGAGAGCACCAAGGACTTTCTGCATGACAAATGGGACAGAAGTCCATTTTTCCTGCTTCTTCTTACAGATGGCAGAAAGCTCCATATCTACATGAAGGCAATAACTAGGAGCCTCTTTTTCCTCCACCTCTATATCAGGGCTGTCAAACTGGATTTTTTTCAAGGTCCGGATTAGCATTGCAGTTCTCCTCCACGGGCTGGGCCGGGGAGGGGCAGAAAGGGGGAGGGAGACAGGACAGATGACTCCTGCAGCACCCTGCCAGCCAAAACGGAGCATGGGGTGACTTGTGCAGCCCCTCTGCACCCTGTTTTCAGCCTCCATGGCCTCCTGCAAGTACTTTGCTGGCCAAAGCAAGGTGATGGAGGTGCCTCATGCAACCCCCTCCCCCCCCATAGGCCTCCTGCAGCATTCTCCCAGCTGCAATCTGGCTGCACAGAGGGCTCCGGGCGGCCCGTTTTCAGCCTCCAAGGCCTCTGGCAGTACTCTGGTGGCCGAAGATGGGCTGTAGAAGGGCCGTGTGTGCCCCAACTGTGCCCCGTTTTGGCCAGTATAGGCACCACGGCCTGGTCCTTTGATACTTTCAGGCCGACCCCACGGGCTAGATCCAGGGGTGGGATGCTGCCAGTATAACAACTGGTTTGGTGATTGCGCACTTCATACGTCTGCACGCATGAACAGCGATGCAAAAATCCTTACCTGCTATGTTACTTTGGAGGAGTAGCACAGCTGAGGAGCGGCAGTCTGATCTTCTGTGCTGATCAGCTGAGACAATACAGGTCAGTACAGTGGAGGGGCAGGCAGGTGAGCCCACATGATCATTGGAATGAACTTGTTCACTCCCAGGAGATCTTCTGAGCTAGGGGTTCTGTCATGCCCTTGTTAGAGTCAGACTCTGAGGCAGAGGAGGAACAGCCAACAGGCAGTGGTGGTCTGGCTCCGGAGGTTGTGGAGGAGGCTGGGGAAGGGCAGAGGCTGGCTGGGCAGTCAGAGGAAGAACCAGGCCCATCCCCTCTTCATCCTAGGGCACAGAGGGAGGAATGGAAAAGGGAGCAACATGGGTTACGAGAGAGGAAGTGGCCATGATCCTCTTCATTGGTGGCAGCTGGGGACACTAGTATATAAGAGAGCCAGTTAAAACATAGCATTGCCAGAAGCAAAGTGTGTGTTATTTTGGGCTGAAGTTATGTTGGTTGGCATCCTTCCAACAGACTGTGCCTTGTTATCTCCTTGAAGTTGGTAATTACTTATCCTGGTCTGTTGGGGAATTTCCTTCATTGTAGTTTGTTTTAGTTTTTTATTTCACCTCTATCTGCTCATTAAGTTCGGACTGTATTGCTTTCTTTTGAAGACTATTTTTAAATATGTTTTATCGCCAACTGAGAATAATTGAACAGTGGGGCCAAACTGGAGGCATTAAAGGACATTTATTTATGTTTTGGATTTTTTTACATGTGTGTTACACTCCGGGTCATCACAGGTTCACCCAAACCTGTCTGAACCGGCAGAATTCCACCCTTGGCTAGATCTAAGCATCCCAAGGGCCAGATCCAGCCTGCAAGCCTTGAGTTTGACACCTCTGCTCTATATCAGCTATGATGACCTGGGGCGTGACACAAAAATAACAAAGTCACAAAAGTAGAATAAATTCCCTTTAACACCTCCAACTTGGCCCCAATGTCCAATTATCCTCGGCTGGGTAACAAACTCTTCAAAAAAACAGTCTACGAAGGGCAGAAATGCAGTCCGAACCCAAAGTAAAGATAATAAGAAATAAAAAAACAACACCACAAACCACACTGAAGTAATTAACATGGCAGGCCAGGATGATAAATTGCAGACTTTCAAAGGATAACGCAGCACCCACAGTTGGGAGGATGCCAAAACCCAGATAAAGCCTTGGCAAAAATAATGCACGCTTTGCTTCCAGCAAGGACCCGTGTGCAAATGCCCCACTTATATCCTGTTCTCCCAGCTGCAACCAATGAAAGGGATCAGGGCCTTTTTCTCTCTCATAAGCCATGTTGCTCCCTTCTCCATTCCTTCCTGTATGCCCTAGGATGAAGAGGGGGTGGGCCTGGGACTTCCTCTGAATGCCCAGGCGGACTGTGCCTTTCCCCCATTTCTTCCACAGCCACCAGAGCCACCCTCCCATTCCCTGTCAGCTGCTCAATCTCCCCCTCAGAATCGGACTCCAACAAGGGCATGACAATACCTTTTATCTGAAATGGTACAGGGTCTTCTGCTTAGGCAGGGAGTTGGATTAGAAGACCTCCAAGGTCCCTTCCAACTCTTGTCATTCTGTTATTCTGTCACTGCAAAGCCATCTCAGAAGTTAATGGTTTTGCAGAAGTTAATGATTTTATTTTATTTTTATTTTTTATTTTATTTGGTTTGTCAATTGCTTACAAGATAATAGATATAAGTAAAAACATAGCTATGAATACATGGATACATATAAGAAAAATAAAAGAAACAATAGGACAGGGATGGTAGGCACGTTGGTGTGCTGATGCACGCCCCCTACAGACCTCTTAGGAAAGGGGTGAGGTCAATAGTAGAAAATCTAAGGTTAAAGTTTTTGGGGTTTGGGGAAGAAACCACAGAGTCAGGTAGAGCATTCCAGACATTGACCACTCTGTTGCTGAAGTCGTATTTCCTGCAATCAAGTTTGGTGTGATTTACCTTGAGTTTATATCTATTGTATTGTTATGACTGAAGCTGAAATATTCATTGACAGGTAGGACATTGCAATGTATGACTTTATATACTATACTTAGATCGGACCGAAGGCGGCATAGTTCTAGATTTTGTAGGTCTAGAATTTCAAGTCTGGTGGCATAAGGTATTCTGCAATGAGTAGAGGAGTGGAGAACTCTTCTTGTGAAATATTTCTGGACTTTCTCAACTGTGTTAATCTCAGATATGGAATGTGGGTTCCAGACTGATGATTTTTATTCAAGTATTGGTCTAGTAAATGTTTTGTATGCTCTAGTTAGTAGTGTGATATTACCAGAGAAAAAGCTACATAAGATTAGGTTAACAACTCTTAATGCCTTTTTGGCTATGTAGTTGCAGTGGGCTCTATCACTTAGGTTATTAGAGATGAGTACTCCAAGATCCTTAACAGAGTTTGGATCATCAACAAGGTCTTGACTATTCAGCCTATATTTTATTTTCTGATTTTTTGGGGGCAATATGTAAGACAGAGCATTTATTTGTTGAGATTTGAAGTTGCCATTTGTTTGACCATTCTGATACATAGTCGAAGTTTTTTTGAAGGGTAGCAGTATTGTCTGTGGTGTTGAATAGCTTTACATCATCAGCAAAGAGAACGCAGTTGCTCTTAATATAATCACAGAGATCATTTATGTAGAGTATGAAGAGAGTTGGTCCTAGAACACTGCCTTGGGGGACACCACTGTTGACAGGTACAGAATTTGATAGGACGCTCCCAATTTTGACCATTTGTTGTCTGTTTGACAGGAATGCCTCTATCCAGTTATGCAGGTGTCTGGAGACACCATAAGATTTTAGTTTTAGGAGTAGTTTGTCATGTTATTCTGGGATCTGATGAGCTGGATTGCCCCCTAGGTTCAGTCTGGGGGTTACTCTCTCCCCCCATTAAAGAGGTTTTTTTTTAAAAAAAAAACATTCATTTGAGCAAATATATCTATCTATCTATCTATCTATCTATCTATCTATCTATCTATCTATCTATCTATCAGCATTTCCTTCTTCCGGAAACTTTAACCAAAAGGCTGGGAAAAAAATTAATTCTCCAAAATAAAATATTGAGCTAACCAAAGCATTGCTATGCAAAGCCTTTGATGCCACCTAGCACTACACAAATCCTAAGGCTTTTAAATCTAATCCCACTGCAATAGGCATATCAGTCTTACCCAGATGAACACAATCATTAAAGTTGTGGCAGAAGCTACTGTTATTTTTCCTGCATGTAGCCCCCCCCCCCCCCCCGTCCTTTGGAGAGTGCACACACCTGCTCAGGAATTCTTCTTTTCTTGCTACGTGTCAGTAGGAAGAATCATAGAATCATAGAGTTGGAAGCGACCTTGGAGATCTTCTAGTCCACCCAACCACCCAAGCAGGAAAGAAGAGAACACTCACAGAACCGGTTGTTAACTCAGTTGCAGCCCAAATTTATTAGGCATTTCATTCTGGCCCAGTGTTGAAAACCCGAATTTGAAGTCCCCCGGGTTTTACCTACGCAGTTCAAAAGCCAAAGAGTAGAATGAATAGAATAGAATAGAATAGAATAGAATAGAATAGAATAGAATAGAATAGAATAGAATCGTTGGAAGGGACCTTGGAGTTCTTCTAGTCCAACCCTTCTGCACTCTTTCTAAAGTCTCAACATCTTTCCCACATTACGCACAACCATCACATGCCCCAATCAGGTCTCTCTCTCCATTCCGGATGCCTCCCATCCACGCCCCTCCAGGTGCTGGTGAGAGTGTCCTTGGTTCACAGAAGAAAGAATGTTATTTTGGTTACATATCCCCCTCAGCTATCTCTACTCCCCCTCTCCCTTTCCCACAGCTCCAGCCAGCCTCACTGGGGCAACCCTGAAGGCTCCAGGGTTGACCACGGTTTTGTTGCCATTGCTTATTAAGGTGCCAGGAACATGCCGGAAAGACCAAAATACAGAGAGTCCTCAATTTACAACAGTGCATTTAGTGAACCTTTGAAGTTACAGTGGCACTGAAAAAAAGGACAAGCCAAGTCCATGGGGAAGCCAGATTCACTTAACAACCGTGTGACAAACTTAAACCACTGCAATGATTCATTAAGCAACGGCGGCACAAAAGGTGGTAAAAATGGGACAAAATTTCACTTGACAAATGTCTCACTTAGCAACAGAAAACGCTAATGCAGAAAAAGAAAAAGCCAATGCAATCCTAAGTTGCATTAACAGAGGGATATAATCAAGGTCAAGGGGGGTATTAATACCACGCTATAAAGTCTTTGTAAGGCCACACCTATAATACTGCATCCAGTTTTGGTCACCACACTACAGAAAAGATGTTGAAACTCTAGAAAAAGTGCAGAGAAGAGCAACCAGGATGATTAAGGGATTAGAACATACGATGAACATACAATGAACAGTTGCAGGAACTGGACATGGCTAGTCTAGTGAAGAGAAGGACCAGGGGAGACATGATAGCAATGTTCCAATATTTGAGGGGCTGCCACAGGAGGGGTCAAGCTGTTTTCTAAAGAACCCAAAGGCCAGACAAGGAACAATGGATGGGAACTAAACAAGGAGAGATTCAACCTGGAAATAAGGAGAAACTTTCTGACAGTGAGAACAATCAACCAATGGAACAGCTTGCCCTCGGAAGTTGTGGGAGCGTCATCACTTGAGATTTTCAAGAAGAGTTTGGACTGCCATTTGTCAGAAATGGTGTAGGGTCTCCCACTTGGGCGGGGTGGTGGTGGACTAGATGACCTACAAGGTCCCTTCCAACTCTGATTATCTGTTATCAGAAATTTTGGGTTCCTGACTTTCGGTGGCGTTTCCGTCGACAATGGACCAGAGACCTCAATCGTGTGCAGCTTTGATCCATGTTTCCCTTGTTGGAAGGGTTCCCCTGGGACTGGAGTCATCCAACCCACCTTGGAGGGGTGGGAGAAGAGGGGGAGACTGCCAGCTGGGTTGAGGGGAGCCGCATCTCCCCTCCCTAGCTAGGTATTACTCCCCTGGAAGACAGGGAGAAACAGCAATCTAAAATGGCTGCCCTGAAGACGGAAAGCTGCCGGGACCCTAAGTTTTGTTTTGGAGTGGTGAAGTGGTGAGTGACGTGTAACCAGATACAAAAACTGAATTTTTTCTTAACAACCCCAAGAAGTAGAAAGAAAGTGCCCTCACGCAATAGTATCACAGCAGTAAACAGAAAATAAGAGGAAAATACAAGCTAAACAAAATGGGAGTATAAAAAGTTACAACGAAATTAGAGACTAAATTTTGAACAATATAAATTGGCATTAATTAGGCATTGGATAAAATGCTGGACTTGACTGGAATTTGTTGTAGTTAAGAAAATTAATTGTGGAAATGGTTGGAAATTAATGTTTAGCATAATTAAAAGAGAAAAGAAAAGAACTTTGAAAAGTGGAAAGTTATACAGAGTGCCATCTAATGGTCAAAGACTTCTTTTTTTCCACAAAATTTACTGGACTCATAACTGTTATGAAACAAAAGATAAATAAAATAATAAGAACCCCGGATTTTTTTTTTAAAAAAGAGGGAAAAACTCTTCTAAGAGGATATACAAATGCAGTTTCCTGGGACTGTTGGGTATTGATTGTGAAAGAGAGAGAAGGATTAACAAGAGAAACAAAGATAAAATGAGACTTTTGGCAAGGATTGCAATAAAAGACTTTGAATATTAATAACTTGACTGATTTTAAAAATGGAAGAAATAAGCAAAGACTTTAAGTTGGAATTGCAAAATGTAAGAGGAATGTTGAAAGAAAGAAGGGAATTATTGGAAATATTGGAAAAGAAAATAATGGCAGATGGCAGAACAACAAAGAAATTCCAGTGAGGCAGAGTTAAAGGAAGAAGAAAGAGGCTCAGATAGACATGGAGAACAAGAAACACTGCCAAAAGACACTAACGGAATTAAAACTATGACATTGATGACAGAGTCAATAAATAAAAGAGAAAACGCTCCCAGGGTTAAACAAAAGAAGAAAAAATTATGCAATAAGAAATTTCAAAAAAGAGAACAGGAAAGTGGGGAGGAGAAGATGGGTGAAATGTTAGAAGGAAAGAAGGAAGATCAGGGAAATTTAGAAAAGAGAAAATTGGCTAAAATTAAAAGAAATAATAAAGCTGAAAAATTCAGAGATAAGGGTTAGGGATTCTATAAGGGGGATACCACATGCAATATATATTGGTATTTAGTTTAAACTTGTTGGGAAATACCTTAGGAATGTATAATTACATACATACATACATACATACATACATACATATATATATATATATATATATATATATATATATATGTGTGTGTGTGTGTGTGTGTGTGTGTGTGTGTGTGTGTGTGTGTGTTTTCTTAAGTTTTCGCGGGTACTTACATGTATGGTGTTCGGCTTGGTTCGGGTATTTTCCCACGTCATTGTAGTTCTTTTAAAGTTGTAGCAACGTTTCAGCAGAATCTCATCTGCCATCATCAGGCTTCTGTATTGTGTCGTGTTCTGTATTGTGTCTATATATATATATATCTGTGTGTGTGTGTGTGTGTGTGTGTGTGAACTGTTTATAAAATGTGTTCTTATGAACTCTTTTCTTTCTTTGAGGATAAAAATAAGGGAATGGAAATGAATTTAAAAATATGATTATTAATGATTATAAGTAAAGTGTAGATAAAAGGAGAGATACTAAGAAGTTATTTTAGTGATTTACTGGCGGGGATATATACAGTTGATTATATATACAGTTGATTATTTAATGGATATTAGAATTGTACAACAATATTTTATTATGATTAAAGTGGGGGAATGGAAAATACCATGTGGATCCTAAATATATTGGTTTTATTATATTTTTACTCTTGTTTATTATATATCAGCTTAGAGAAAATTAAGGTCAATAATGATGTGTAATGTAAAATAAAATAGGTGGTAAGTTGAAAATGGAAATGATAGGGGATAAAGAATTGAAAACTTATGTATGGATGAAATGATATTGATATTGAATTAATTAACTGAAATATGAATTGCAAATTTATTTAAAGATGAGTGAAATGGATAATAATATGAGTTAATATTATATAAGATTAATGGAAATGAAAATATGACTATGTACAAGTATTATAATCTGGAAACATGTTGCTCACGTGAAAAGATGTATAAAATTTAAAAAATAAAAAACTTTTTACAAAAAAAAAAGAAATTTTGGGTTCCTCGTAAGCTGAGGATTACCTATATTTTCAAAGAGATTTCTTTTGTAATTCCGAATGGCCACTGAATTGCAACTTTTGCCAAGAGCTGATTCCACCGTATCTGTTTTGATATACAGAAAGAAAGTAAGAAAGAACATGAGCTTCAACATGTCAGAAGGAAGAAGAGTTCAGGCAGAGTGCAGTTTGCTATTCAAAATCAAAAATATTGCTTCCGTTTCGGATGAGCAGGGTTTTTGACTGGGTTCTGAATCCTGGAGAGATTCAGAAAGGAATGTGATTCAGAATGAAATGAAACCTGGCATGTTCAAAGAAGCTGACTCTTAGTAGAACTAAAATATTTTAAGAAAATTCACAGAGAACCAGAATCTTCTTGGGTCAAAGGTCCAGAGGTTTGTAAGGATAGAGATTTTTTTTGCAGGGATGAGCAATCTTTCTTAGGTACAGAGGTCCGTCCCACTGGCCTCTGAGAATATACCAAGGTTTATACTCCAAAAAGCAGACAAATCAAAGAACTGAGTAGGTTCAAAAGAAAGGTGGAATCTTTTCTGGCCTTCATGGTAATAAAAAATGAGTTAAAGCCATTTCTATAATTACGGTCTAACTTTTAACCTTTTGTCCTATTCATTAAAATCTTTGGAGAATGTCAGAAACTTGAATAGGCTGTAGACTGGGTTATAATTTACTGGGTCAGATCAAAGTTCTATGAATTTAATGCATTATATATATGGAGAGAAAGAGAGAAAATGAGAAACAGACAGACAGACAGATGGAGACAGGGACAGTGATAACATATATATTATATTACACTACAAATGAAATGCACTATATACATGGAGAAAAAGAGAGAGGAAATGAGAGAGAGAGAGAGAGACAGAGAGAGAGAGACAGAGAGCAAGAGACGGACAGACAGAGACAGAGATAACATATATATTATATTACACTTTATAAATCCACAGTAACACCATACCTGGAATACTGCATCCAGTTTTGGTCACCACATTACAAAAAAGACGTTCAAACTTTGGAAAAAGTGCAAAGAAAAACAACTAAGACGATTATAAAGGCCTGGATACTAAATTGTATGTGAAGGGTGGCGGGATTTGGGTATGGCTAGTCTAAAGAAAAGTAGGACTACGGGTGACACAATAGCAGCCTTCCAATATCTCAGGGGCTGCCCCAAAGAAGAGGGAGTCAAGCTATTCTCCAAAGCACCTGAAGGTAGGGCAAGAAGCAACAGATGGAAACTAATCATGGAGAGAAGCAACTTAGAACTAAGGAGAACTTTCCTGACAGTTAGAACGATCAATCAGAAATGGTGGGTGCTTCATCACTGGAGGTTTTTATGAAGAGACTGGACAGCCAACTTGTTTCAAATTGTATAGGGTCTCCTTCTTGAGCGAGCAGGGAGTTGGGCTAGAAGACCTCCAAGCTCCCTCCCAGCTCTAGTCTGATTATGTGTCAGCCTCAAGATATCTTCCTAATAAGTATATTCTGTCTTTTAACTATTGCATCTCTGCTGCTATGCAAATTTACTTCTTTCGGCTGTCATGAAACGGTGGGAGGGGGGAATCTTGGAGGGGAAGAAGGCAGGAGGTGTTTTGCATTCCTTTGCTGGGTTAGCAAAGGGAGAGGGGATTCTTTTCTTTAACTTTCCATTTCTTCGCTAGCCTCTGTCCCTTTTTGCGCAACTGCGAACTTTTATCAAAATATGTCAAGGTCAACTGACAGTAGTCTCATCACCACCTGGAGATGGCCACATGATCATATTCAGAAGTTTTAATTGGAAGAATCATTTGAACTTTGGGGGGTGGGAGCAATTCTATTCCTTTGTATATGTGTTCTACCCGCCAATTTCTTAGTTTCGGAATTGGCTCTGTCGTTTCCACTTTATTTCCCAGTAAAAGGATGACTTTGCTCTACACCATGGAGTCTGAGTATTTCTTTCTTGGGATTTAGAGGGAGCACAGACTGACATTATGATTAATTACTTGTCATGTCTAGGGGGAAGATCATGAAAATTCTATTCCTCCATGTTTGCCTTCAGAAATTGTGAGTGCTCCATCTCTGGAGGTTTGGAAAAAGAGATTGGACAACCATTTGTCTGAAATGGCACACATTCTCTGCTCAAGCAGGGGTTGGACTAGAAGAGCACTGAGGTCCCTTCTACCCGGGCGTGGTATTCAGCAGGTTCTGACCAGTTCTGGAGAACCAGCAGCAGAAATTTGGAGTAGTTTGGAGAACCGGCAAATACCATGTCTGACTGGCCCCGCCAACCTCATCTATTCTCTGCCTCTTGAATCCCAGCTGATTGGCTGGGTCTTCTTTGGTTGCCCTGCAGAGGAGAAAGGAGCTGGAAAGCAGGCTAGTGGAGTGGGGAGGGAATGGGGGTTTTGCAGTAACCTTCCCCCAGGAGTGGGGAGAGAATGGAGATTTTGCAGTATTCTTCCCCTGCCACGCCCTCCAAGCCACGCCCACAGAACAAGTAGTAAAAACATTTGAATCCCACTACTGCTTTTACTTCTATTATTCTATGTTCTTAGTTACATTATAGAAGATCTAAAAGGTCTTAGGCTGAACCATTGTAGAAAGAAACTACCCCGGACTTTTGCCCTACCAGAAGTAAAAAAAAAAGGTTTTCTTGCAGACATTTCATTACAGAAACACTTCCCTACTAAGCCCTGATGATATCACCTAGTTGGGCAATGAAATGTCTGCAAAAAAATAACAGTTCAGAGAGCAACCAAGCTTTTATAACTCAACTTTATTTTGAGTACCCAACCGGCTTTAAGCTGATTTCCCACATATAACAATCTCTAGTCTAACCCTTTTGTAAGCTAAAATGAGCAGAAGGGGCTGGGTGATGGATCAGATAAGGATCAGAGGGAGAGAAATAACTCATTTTTTTTCTGGCAGGCCTACGCAAGAGCAAGCCAAGAAACAATGGATGGAAACTAATCAGGCAGAGAAGCAACTTGGAATTAAGGAGAAACTTTGTAACGTTGAGGACAATTAACCAGTGGAATGATTTGCCTTCACTGGAGGTTTTTAAGGGGAGATTGGACAACCATCTATCTGAAATTGTATAGGGTTTCCTGCTTGAGCAGGGGGTTGGACTAGAAGACCTCCCAGATCCCTTCCAGCTATAGTCTGGTTGATTGAAATAAGGATTTATTAAGGCCCATTATCTTCAGTAGAGATTAGAGCTTTGTAGATGGAAGAGTGTGGTCTGGATATGGAACAGTTTTCCATCATCCAAACTTGTATAGTCTGTGTTGTACTTTAAATTATGTTGAAGTTACTACTTACTATATATGGACCTTTATGTTAACCTTTCTTGGAAGGTTGGCCTTTGCAGACTCTGAAAATGGAGCTTCTGAACTTTGGCCATGTGGATGAATTTTTTTTTTCCTTTAAGCTCACACTTTCTTTGCAACCATCTTTACCTGCTAGATTTATAACTTTAAATTTGCTAATAAAGCAATTAGTGTGTGTGGGGTTTTTTGGCCAAGTTCTAACCTTTTTTGGTTTTTAAATGAAACATCAAATAAAGTCAGTGGAAGGCAGGGAGGTCTGTGTGCTCAGAAATTGGAGGAAGAACTTCCAAAGGTCATTTAGAGATCTTCAACTTTAATTGGGAGTAGCCTGTTTGGGGAACAACAGAAAGAAATAATCAACTCAGTTTTTCCGTTCATAAATTTAGTTAAGAATCTTTGAACTACCTCAACTCAGACAAATAATCAAACAGTAAACCACAGCCTAATCAAGGAATTGTCAAAACCATTTCTATCAACACTAAGAGAGCAAGTATATACACAGAGAGCAAAACCCACTCCCTTCTAGCATTGATGATATTACCTAGTTGGGTAATGAAATGTCTGCAAAAAGAAAACCAAGCTCAGAAAACTACCAAGGACCTCATATTTATCCTCCTCCTCCTCCTCCCAAACCCCACTCTTTTCTAGCATTGATAATGTTACCTAGTTGGGTCATGAAACGTCTGCAAGAAAACCACCAAGCACAGAGAGCACCAAGGACCCTTCATTTCAATCCTGAGCTACAAATATTATCTATTAGTTAAGAGTTATTGAGAAGTATTTTTTTCAGTTTGATGCCTATCTATCCATTTACTCATTTTACCTAAATGGAACCTTCCAGACGACTTCAGAGATTGCAATTAAAATGCAACATTCAAGGATTATTATTTTTTTGAGCAAGCCAAAGTGTTTTAGGTAAAAGAAAATTCTTATGCAAGTTCTTTATCCCCTTATACTAAATCTCCAACTTTTGCTGGATTTGCAAAATAGCACCCAAGCTGGTCAGCAAATGGAACATGCTGGGAGTTATTTTAGTCTTTTTTTATCATTATACTAACATAACCTAATTCTTAGGCTTAGACTGAAGATATATACTAGTTGTATTCCTCTTATGAATATATCAAGAGAGGGACTCCATTTAAAATGAAATCAGCACCAAATTTGTGTGAGATTAAATTCCCCAAAGTGATTTAGAGAGATGTCAGAATACTGACACATTCTCCCTATATTTATTGACTTACTTTCTTTTTTCTATCTTTCTTTCCTTCTTTCTTTCTTTTTCCTTTCTTTCTTTCTCCCTTTCTCTCTCCTTTCTTTTCCTAACCTCTCCTGTTCTTTTTCCTTCCTTCCTCCCTCCCTCTTCCCTTCCCCTTCTTTTCCTTTCCTTCTTTCCTTTCCTTTCCTTTCCCTCCCTTCTTCTCTTCTTTTTTCCTTCACTTCCCTCATTTCCTTCCTTCCCTTTTCTCTTTCTTTCTTTCTTTCTTTCTTTCTTTCTTTCTTTCTTTCTTTCT
>NW_020718321.1:0-19945 GCF_900518725.1 Notechis scutatus
ATGGAAATTTGGGGTGTCCAGGTGGGGTTTCCTGCTGCTTTTGAGCTTCTGGGGGGGGAATCCGCCCTTTTCCCTGTGGGGCCACTGCAGCCTCCTTGGGGCAGAGACTGAGCAGCCCAGAAGGGGGTTTGAGGGAGGCCTTGATGGAAGAGGGGAGGGCACAATTGGGGGCAGGTGAAGACCTTCCCTGCCCTCCAACCCTTCAGGCCCTGCAGAAGCTGCTTCTCTCCCTCTCAGTCGCTCCCTCATTCCACCTCCTGCCTCCTCTCCCACCATCTCCCCCTTCCTTCCCCCCTTCCTCCTCTGCCCCCCAGCTCTCTTCTTCCTCTTCCTTCCTTCCTTCTCCCCAGAGCCTCAGGTGGGAGCCTCCATGGGATCAGGGCCCTTGACTGAAGCCCCCTAACTCTCCTCCTCTGGGTCCCTTCCAGGCGCCTTCTCCCATTCCCTGAAGTATTTCTCCGTCGCCATCTCAGAGCCCAGTCAGGGGCTGCCCCACTTTGTCGTTGTGGGGTATGTGGATGATCAACTCTTCAGTTATTACGACAGTCACACCCGGAGGATGAAGCCTCGAGTCTCCTGGATAGAGAAGTATGTGGGGAAGGAGGATCCCCAGTACTGGGACAGAAACACCCAGATATTACGTGACACTGAGGAGTCGTTCAGAGGAAGCCTGGAGATTCTGAGGTATCGGTACAATCAGAGTGAAGGTGAGTGATGGGTCTGGTGGCTCCTCCGGCCCCATATTCCCCTCCCCAGGAACCAGAGGGGGGAAAGGGGGAGGTCCCTTCAAAGGGAAAAGCAGCCTCCACACCATTTAAAAAGTCTTTTTTTATATGTTTATTCTTTTATTTTAATCAATATAAGATTGTCCTTGCCTCCATAGCTGACATTTTCTTCCAACTGCAGTTAATGAAAACGTGTTTAAATTTATCCATCTGTCTGTCTGAATGTTGACATGGATATTTGTTGTGTCTGTCGCAGGGAAGGAGACTCGGGAGCCAGTGACTTAGTTCAGCTCTTTATTAAGTCCCGAGATCGGCTCGGGCTACAGAAGAAAAGCGGTGGCTTTTATTCTCTGGCTGCGGCGGCCGCGGCCAATGGCACCGCTTTGAATCTCCCGCGATTAGTTTCCACCAATCGCGGGGAATTCGCGGCGGGCCAATCAGTGCGGCTTGCTCAGCCAATCAGGTTGCCATGCATTCTGACCAATCACAGCGCGGCGCTTGCAAGTATGTTAATGGATCGTACAGAACACCCCTCCCCTCTTGGTGTGGTCCTACGTAACGTAGTCCCTTAAGTAGGCGGGGCTCCATACTTGCCTACTTGACCTGCGCAGGTTAGTTGCTGGTTGGCCTTCGGCCGGTTCGGTCGGGTTCTGTGTTGCTCTCTGCCTCGTCGATGGAACCGCCTGGAAGTGTGAGCCGGGCCTTTCGTTGCAGCTCCCTCCCAGTCTACCCGGGCTGGTCGAGCTGCTGTTGTCGCTGCTCCCGCTCGGTCTTTCCGGGCTGGTTGAGCTGGCCTGGCTGCTTCTCCCTGGTGAGGCTTCGAGCTGGGTGTCTGTTTCTGTCTCGTAAGTATTCCTGGTTTCTTTCTGGTTGGGGTTGGTTCCCGGGACCTTCCCTCCCCTCTTGGTTTGTGCTTGGGAGGTTTCCTTCTCTTTCTGGATGTCTGTCTGTGCTTGTTTGCGTGTCGGTTGTGGTTGTTCTTGATCTTATTTGATCGATGTGTCGTTTCCATTCTTGTCCGTCGGTTGTTTGTAGCCGGTACGATCGGGGACCTGTTGCCTGGGTTATCGTCGCCGGTATCCAGAGGGGGTCCCCTCTCAGGTTTTTTGCGTATACCGCGTCGCCTAGCGTAAATGTTTGGTGCCTGCTTGATGAATCGGTGGGTTTTTCGGGGTTGTATGTGGGGTGCAGCCTATCTAGGGGGGACCTTAGTTTCCTCCCCATTAGGAGTTCTGCGGGGCTTTTGTTGGTCGTTGTGTTTGCGGTTATGTGCTGGATGAAAAGAAGTTTATTTATTTTTTCCTGCATGTTTCCAGTCTCGATTTTTTGAATTGTTTTTTTCGTGAATTGGACCATTCGTTCCGCCCTACCATTCGCCGCCGGATGAGCCGGCGCTGTCAGGGCGTGCCATATTCCCCGTTCCGCTAGGAATTTCTCGAATTCCAGAGCGGTGAACTGTGGTCCGTTATCTGACACGACCACGTCTGGGAGGCCGTGGGTTGAGAATAGTCTGTTGAGTTCTCTGATGACGGCCTCGGTGGTGGTAGTTTTCATGTCGCTTACCTCCAGCCAGTTGGAGTAAGCGTCTACCGTTATGAGGAATGTGTGTCCTTTTGTGGGTCTGGCGAAATCTATGTGTATCCTGGACCATGGTCCCGTGGGGGTTTCCCATTCCCGGATTGGGGCGGCGGGTGGGCATGGTCTGGATTCCTGGCATTGCTTGCAGCTAGCCACCCAGGCTTCAATTTGCTTGTCCATCCCTGGCCACCAAGCGTAGCTTCTGGCCAAGGCTTTTGACCTGACAATTCCCGGGTGCCCCTCATGTAACAAGTCCAAGAATCTTTTTTGTAATTTTTCTGGGATTACCACCCTATCCCCCCATAATACACACCCCTTCTGCGTGGAAAGTTCCAATTGTTTGTTTTTAAAAGTCCTGAATGTCTCGTCGACGTCCTTTTCCGGCCAGCCCTTCTCCGCCCATTGTAATACCCGCGCCAGACGTTTGTCTTTATTGGTTTCGTGGGCAATGTCTGACGTGGTTAGGGGGAGGTTGGGTATGGCCTCGATGCTCAAGGTGGATGTTGTGGGTGCTGGGTCGGCGTCCAGGTCGGGTAATGGTGTGCGGCTCAAGGCGTCTGCGTGTGTGATCGTTTTGCCGGGTCGGTGGGTCAGCCGGTAACTGTAGGCGGTGAGGAACTCAGACCACCTTGTCATTCTTGGGGATAGAATGTTCGGGGTGGCCTTGTTCCCTGCCAGGATGCCCAGCAATGGCTTGTGGTCCGTGATGATGGTGAATGTCCTGCCGTAGAGGTACTCGTGGAATCTTTTGACGGCGGCGATGATTGCCAGGGCTTCCTTGTCGAGTTGGCTATAGTTCCTTTCCGGCTTCAACAAGGTTCTTGAGTAAAAGGCGATGGGTGCTTCATTTCCGTTTGGGAGTGTGTGGCTGAGGATCGCCCCGATCCCGAACGGTGATGCATCGCACGTGACTGTCAGCGGGAGGGTCTCGTTGTATTGGATGAGGACGGCATCCGATGTGAGTAGGTCCTTGGTTTGGTTGAAGGCAGTTTCCTCTCGTTTCCCCCAGGTCCAGGTGGCTGTTTTATCAAGCAGCCTATGCAACGGTTCCGCCGCGGTCGCCTTTTGGGGTAGGAAAACATTGTAGAAATTAATCAGCCCAAGAAATGCCTGCAGTTCTGTTTTGTTCCTTGGTCTGGGGGCTTCTTTGATGGCTCTGATTTTTTTTCCGGTTGGGTGAATGCCGTGCCAGTCTAGGAGATATCCTAGGAACTCGACCCTCTCTGTATGCAGCTGGCATTTTTCTTTTTTGACTTTAAGCCCGGCCTCTTTGAATTTTGTTAGTACCTCCCTCAGGCGACCCTCCAGTTCTCTTTGGTTGGCTGCTGACACCAGTACGTCATCGAAGTAGGGCACCACCCCCTTGATTCCTTGTAGGAGTCTTTCCATGAGGCTCTGGAAAATTCCTGGGGCTACGCTGACTCCAAACTGGAGTCTCTTACAGCGGAAGGCCCCCCGGTGGGTTACTATGGTCTGCGCCTCAGCAGTTTCTGCGTCGACCGGTAGCTGTTGATAGGCTTGTGCCAGGTCGAGCTTCGCAAAAACCTTGCCTCCCCCCAGTGAGTGTAGGAGGTGCTGTACTACTGGGATGGGGTAGGCGCTTTGTTGTAAGGCGCAGTTAAGGTTGGCCTTATAGTCTCCACAGATTCTCACCGACCCATCGGGCTTGACTGGGGTGACTATCGGGGTCTCCCACCAGGCGTGATCAGTTGGCTCTAGGACCCCCTGTTTGATGAGCTTGTCTATCTGCTCATCGATCTTAGGCCGGAGTGTGAAAGGTACCCGCCGTGGTTTTAAACGTATCGGGGGAATGCTGGGGTCTAGACTGAAGGAAATAGGGGGCCCTCGGTACTTGACTAGGGTGCCGTCGAACACTTCCTGGAAGTCCCTTGCGAGTTGCTCTTCCCAGTCTGCCTCTGCGACGTGGTCGATGCCCGTTACTTCGATTCCGAGCGGCGCGAACCACTGTAGTCCCAAAAGGCTGGGGCGGTCTCGGTCCACGATTGTCAGGGGAAGCTTTGCTGTGCGCCCTTTGAATGTCACTTTGAAGTGTCCTGTTCCGACTACCGGGATGCAGTTTCCTTGGTAGTCTTTAAGGATTAACTTCTGGCTTTCCAGCCCCCTCTTGTGGATTTTGGGCACCAGGCGCTTGATTTCCTGCCATGCAACCATGGAGAGGTAGGACCCGGAGTCCACCTCCATTTTGCATGGCTTGCCCTCGATGCCCACTTCCACGTATACCTTCCGGGCGTCTGCGCTTGATGAATGGCCGATGATGACTGTTTGGTGGGTCTCCTCTCTCCTCCGGTTCTCGCCGTCCCGTCGGCCCTGTCCGTCCCGGTTCCAACGACTCTCGGCCTGTCGGTCTCTGGGCCTGGCGGGGGTGCCGTCTCGTCTCCGGCCGCTGTTGTCTCGTCGTCGGGGGCTGTAGGCTTTCTTGAGGCGGCAGACTCGGGCGATGTGGCCTCTCTTATCGCAGTGCTGGCAGATCGCGTTGAAGAACCGGCACTCCGATTGAGGGTGGTCGCCTCCGCACCCGGCACATTGGGGCCCCGACTTACGACTCCGTCGATCGCGCCAGTCCCGTTCTGTTTGGAGTCGATGGATGTCCTCCTCTTCATCCGTGGTGTCAGAGGCGGAGTCGAGGTCGCCATGGTGGGTGGTGGTTTCCCGGCGGCTTGCTTCTGGATGCGTCTCGGTTGTCGTGCTCGCCTCGGAGGTCGTGGCTCGGTCCCCGTTGTCCTGTCTCTGCATTTGAGCCGCCGACTTCCGGGTTGCCTCGGCAGCGGTGGCTTCGGCAAGGGCGTCGGCGAGGGAGATGTCTCCTTTTGCCATCAGCCGGCTTTGTAGGACCGGGTCTTTGAGCCCGCGGACGACGCGGTCTCGCAGCGCCTCGTCCATGTCCGTGAAGCCGCACATGCCCCCTAGATTCCGTAGGTCTGCCACGAAGTCGCTGATGCTCTCACCCGACTTCTGGTCCCTCTGGTAGAAATCGTGCCGCCTGATGAGGGTGGGCACGGCGGGAGCATAGTGGCCTCGGAGCAAAGGTTCGAGGTTAGCCCAGTCCATCGCCTTCACGTCCTTGGGTTTCGCAAGGGCTTTCGCCATCTTAAACACTGCGGGCCCGCAGTGTGTCAGGAAAACAGCCCTTTTTTTCTGCCCGTTTGCGTCCTTGAGGTTGCTACTCTCTAGGAACATCAGGAACCAATCAATGTACGATTCCCAGCCCTCAGTAGCTTGGTTAAAGGGTGCGGGCGGTGTGAGGCTGGCCATCTCGTCGGTCTCGTTCCCTCAGGACTGCGTGCTCGGTGGGGATCAGTTGCGGAATCCCACCTTCGTCGCCAGTGTTGTGTCCGTCGCAGGGAAGAAGACTCGGGAGCCAGTGACTTAGTTCAGCTCTTTATTAAGTCCCAAGATCGGCTCGGGCTACAGAAGAAAAGCGGCGGCTTTTATTCTCTGGCTGCGGCGGCCGCGGCCAATGGCACCGCTTTGAATCTCCCGCGATTAGTTTCCACCAATCGCGGGGGATTCGCGGCGGGCAAATCAGTGCGGCTTGCTCAGCCAATCAGGTTGCCGTGTGTTCTGACCAATCACAGCGCGGCGCTTGCAAGTATGTTAAAGGATCATACAGAACAATAGTAATATAAACTGAGGTAAAAAGGGACCAAAATCTCCCCTCCCCCCATGGAAGATGGAAGGTCCTTAGTGGATTTCCTGCTGTGGGGGAGGAAGGGAATCACAAGTCTCCCCCCCCCAAAAAAGAGGCAGGTGGATCCTAAGGAGATCCTGGGGGAAGCAGGTCCTCGTCCTTCTCTCTGTTTCCACCCCAGAGAAATGAGGGATCGAGTGGAGATCCACCTGGGGAGACTAGATCCCTTTCCTTCCCCCCCTTGTTGGAGGGAGGAGTGGGGCCCAAATGCCAGGAGCTTCTTCTCATCCTCCAGTTGGAAGGAGAGGCCAGGAGGCCCAAATGGGGTGGGGGGCTCTTGGAGGGGGGGTCACAGGGCCAGGATCCTCCCAATCTTGAGGGGGAAAGAGAGAAAAGAAAGGATCCTCCATTTGGGGCCCTGCAAGAGTCTCTCAGAGCCATCATGGCTTCCCATCCTTGGTCCCTCAGGCTGAACTCCTGCCCTGCCCTCTTGGTGGGGCTGCCCTGGAGGGGGAGACTCTTTCTTCAGCAGCCCCTCCCCCCATTCTGCCATCTTTTGGGGTGGACTATATTCCCCTTCAAGGAACCTTATTTAGGAAAGGGATGCAAGGAAATCTGGGTGTAAAGATAGGCTGCTTTAGGCTGAGGAAAATCTTCTCCACAAACCTCAGCCATTTCCCCTCCTTTCATCCCAAGGAGGGGCAGCCCCGCCCTTTTCCTCCCCTCTCCCTCCAGGGAGACCCCAGAGCTCCTCCAGTCCTGCCCCTGACCCCCCAGGATCCCCCCAGATCCCTCCAGGCCCCCTGCTGGCCTTCCAGGGGAGCAGAGCTGCACCCAGAGGGCTCCCCCTGGTGGAGGAAGGAGGAAGGAGAGCAGCCAGAGTGGAGGGGAGCCTCCTTTCCAGGCTAAAGAGCCCCAAAAGTCCCAACCTTCCCTCAAAGGGAGGCTCCTTCCACCCTCCCATCACCTGAGTCGCCTCCTCTGGACCTTCCCCAGCTCCCTCCGGTCCTTTTCTGGGGTCTTTTGAGCAGAAACTGCAGAGAATATTCCAGATGTGGAGGCAACCTTGATTCATGTCAAGGTTTATGACATTAGCCTCTCTGTGTTTTCAATACTATTTTAATTATCCCTGATATCCAGTTTGCCCTTTAAATTTTTTATAAAATTTGTACTAAGCTTTTTGAACAAAAATCAAAAACCAATGGAAGGTAACCTAAAGTAAAGGAGATAAAAGAAAGAAATCAAAGAAAAATAAAAAAGTACAAGAAAAGAAAACAATTAAAGAAAATAAATAAAGAAAATATCAGTGATTTCTGATATTCTTCATGGCAGTTCTAAATATAATTGTGTTTTAACCCCTCTTAAGCAGCCTTCCTCAACCTTTTGACCCTGGAGGAACCCTTGAACTATTTTTCAGGCCTCAGGGAAGCCCTGAACATCCAGGCTCAAAGATGGGCTGAAATTGTTTTATGCATAGACCTGAAGAGATGCATTAATAGTGTTCTTACACTAAATATAAAAAAAGGAAACTTGCCTTTTCAATGTGATCCCTGTGCTTTCTTTTTCCTGCAGAAATATTCAAATCTGTGCCAAATTTGAGATAAGAAAATACAGATTTTATCTTCAAGTGAAATAAGACAATTTCTGTCTTTGCTTTTGATGCTTCTGAAATAAGACTGAGCTTGTTCTCAGGAGTTGAAAACAGCAGCCAAATATTTAGGGCCTTCCTGTGAATGGCAGGAGATTCTTCTTGGGCAGAAATCCAGAACTATTTTTCCCATGGGGAGATCAGGGAATCTCCTCTCGAGGGAAGGATCGGACTGCAGCTCACGAGGATCTTCCTCTTCCTCCAAAGGGAAGTTTTCAGGCTGAGCAGAAGATATATAGAGAAAGGATCCCTCACCCGTCATTCCTGGGTGTGGAAAGGGAGGGAAAGGGCTGGTCAGTTTAGTTCAACTGTACTTACAGGTAGTTTCTGCTTAGATTTGAGAGTTTCTGGCATCCTTTCTCTCTCTCAAGGCCAAGCAGAAGTAGAAACATTTCAGGATTTCCATTTGTTTCTTTTTTTTTCAAACATTCAGTGTTCTCCTTAAATCGAAGAATCTGGTCACTCGAAGACGAAATATCTTCTCCAGGGCCTTGCAGAGCCTGTAAACTTCAAGCTCCTTTCAAAGGTCAATAACCCTTTGGGTGTCCAGATCAGACTGGGCCACTTGCTTCTGTGGCTGAGGAAAATATTCCTTTGTGGCCCTTCAAGGCTTCATTCTCACATTGCACTAAACCATGGTTTGTTTCAGGTTAGCCCAAAGTGGGAACCAGCCCTTGTGATGGTGCTATTTCTGGATATAGACCAAGATTTATGGTCACAGGGATCCCTGAAAACTTTGGTGTAGATCGACCAGATCCTCTTTGAGGCCATGAGATTCTCAGTCCCTCTTAGCAGCCGCAGATTTAGGCAACTTTTCTCTCCCTCTGGGATCCCTTCCTTTCCCCCCAAGAGTCTCCCCTGCAGAGGAACAGCAGAAGGAAGGATGGAATTGTCTCCGTCCCTCCGTTTATTCTGTGACTCCCCCTTTTCTGGGTCTCCCTTGGGATCCTCTGCTGTCTTTTCCAGCTTCTCCTTTTTCCTGGGGAGGTTCAGGGGCTCCATCCTGGGGGGGAAATGCAGGGAGGGAGGTCGAGGGAGGGGAGAAGGGCGGATAGTGATGGGGGCTTTCTTTCCCTTGAACTCTAGGGAGGAAATGGGGGTGTCAGTGCCTGTGTCAAAGTCCCTGCAGGGAGGGAGGGTCTCTGTCTATCTTGAGGACTCCCCAAACCATCCTCCTGTCCCTATTTCAGGCTTTCACATAATACAGGCGAGGTATGGCTGTGAGCTTCGGAGAGACGGGAGCAAAGGAGGGTTTGTACAGGATGGATATGATGGGAGGGACTTCATCTCCTTCGACAAGGAGACCCTCACCTGGGTGGCTCCCGACCCCCAGGCCCAGATCACCCAGAGGAAATGGGATGCTCTTCCAGCACGGAATGAGTACTTTAAGTCCTACCTGGAGAAGGAATGCATTGAATGGCTGGAGAAACACCTGTCGTACGGGAAAGAGACGCTGCTGAGGACAGGTGAGCATCTGGATCCAGGTTGGACTTTCCTCCTTTATGGCCGGATTTCTCTCACACATTCAGCCCCTTTGGGACCCTTGTCTGGAGCCTGTTTGCCCTGGTGGGAATCCTCCTCCTCCCCTTCCAGCCCCTCTTGCAGGACACGGGAAGCCCCGTTTGGTTCCCATTGCCAGGCAGCCATTCAGTGGACCAGGAAATGCAGCCTCTCCCTGGCAGGAAAAGCCCTTCAGGGTGTCTTGTTCACTGCCCACCATGAGGCCACCATTTGGGGCTATTCAGTGAAACCCCCATTAGCCAAACTGTAGTCAAGAGGGATAGTCTCCCTTAATTTCCCCCCCTGAACTCTCCTTCCCCACCACATCCCACAGGGGGCTCCCTCCCAGCCTTGCACCTGATTGGGGCACCTCCCATGGCCACCACTGTGGGGGCTCCTCTTCTGCCCTTCCTAAGACGTCATCAGAGCCCCCACTTGGGCAAAGAAGCCCATGGATGAGGGGTTCTCTTTCCAGGGTGGGGGGATCCCCCATAGTTTGTGTAGATCTTTCTCTTAAACCTCAAACAGGTTCCCTCAATTCTGACTTAGTGACTCTTTCCTCAAAATGGCCCCCTCCCCACCTTCAGGAAGACCCCCTCACCCCACAGGGGGTCACATTATAACCTTTTCCTGTGATTTGTTATTAATTCACCATCTAGACCACCCCTCCCCCTCTTGGCTCTTTGATCCCTCCAGGATCAGCTGGTTGAGATTAGGATCAATGGGGGAATCAATTAAGTGCTGGGAGATTTTCCTTCCTCTCTAAGTTTCTCACCCCCCTTCCAAGCTCTGGAGCGGCTGAGAGTTAATTCTGGGGGTGCCGTTTCTGCAGAGCCCCCAGACGTGACGCTGGACAGAGACAAGACAGAGGTGGAGGATGGGATGGAGACGCACATCTGCCAGGTCCACGGCTTCTACCCCAGGGAGATCGATGCCTTCTGGACGAGGGACGGGGAGGTCTGGCTGCAGGACACCCTCCATAAGTCTGTGGCCCCCAACGCGGATGGGACCTACCACTACTGGCTCAGCATCCGGATCGACCCCAAAGAGAGGAGCCGCTATCGGTGCCACGTGCAGCACGACAGCCTGCAGGAGCCTCTGGACCTGGCCCTGGAAGGTGAGAGGCTGCAGGGAGGGGAAGGCTGGGCTCTTTGGCAGGCTGGGAGGTGGTGGGAGAGGAATCTGGCCCCAGGTGTGTCCAGGTGTGAGCATACCTGAGCTTTCATCCATTGGTTTTTCCAGTGTTTGAGGTTGGTGCAGCTGCAGGGACCAGAGCATAGAACTGACTTCAGGGGATGGAAAGTACAGAATCCCATCACAAGAGTTGGCCGATCCTGATGAAATGCCCTCAGATCCTCTCTTAGGCCTTCCCCGTTTCTTGCCCCCAGCACCAGAAATAGATTTCCTTTTGTTCACAATTCCTAAAGTACAAGAATCAGGAGGAGTCTGGTTGCCCCTTTTCTGAAGGAAAATTCTGACTAAAATGGATGAAGTGCAGCCGACTTCAGGAAATGCAGAGAGTGGCTGGACTGATGCATCAGGAGTCAGAAAAGAGGCTAAGAAGTCTGAGTTTTATTTCCCATCAGAGACTAACAGGGTTTCCTGCTTTAAAGGTCAAAAGGTCACTGTGTGTTGCTTCTCTAAGAAAGAAGTTGCACCTTATTTTATGATCGGATATGTGAATTTCTGAGGCTCAGCATAAAACCCAAGGGAAAAAGCCCTCTTTCAAAGAGTTCTGTATATGCTCAGAAGTCTCCTTAACGTACACTGGACTTCCAAAGTGGCAAAATTCAAATTCAATTTTTTTATTGAAGTTTGTCACCAAGATAAAAGAAATATTCAAATGTAATTATTATGCTGATATCCCAGGCAAAATAAAATATTTCTTTTATTGTTGTTGTTTATAGCAAGCACCAAATTCACAAGTGGAATGATTGCTATTCAATGGGAATCCTGAATTTTGTGCAAGAGAAATTTAAATTTAAAGTTCCCTCCTCAAATCTCCTTCCCCCCACCCCCCAAAGCAATACCAATTTATAATGCCTTGGTAAGACCATCCGTGGAATTCTTCATCCAGTTTTGGTTGCCACGATATAGAAAAGATGTTGAGACTCTGGAAAAAGTGCAGAGAAGGGCAACAAAGATGATTAGGAGCCTGGAGGCTAAAATCTATGAAGAGCAGTTGCAGGAATTGGGCATTTCTAGTTGAATGAAAAGAAGGACTGGGGGTGACATGATACGTTCCAATATCTCAGGGGCTGCCGCAAAGAAGAGGCAGTCAAGCTATTCTCCAAAGCACCTGAGGGCAGGACAAGAAGCCATGGGTGGAAACTAAACAAGGAGAGAAGCAACCTAGAACTGAGGAGAAATTTCCTGACAGGGAGGACAATTAATGAGAGGAATGGCTTCCCTTCAGATGTTGTGGTTCCTCCATCACTGGAAGCATTTAAGAGGAGACTGGAGAGTCACTTGTCTGGAATGGTTTAGGGCCTCTTGTTTGAGCAGGGGGTCAGACTGGAAGACCTCCAGGTCCCCTCCAACTTTGTTATTCCGCTATTCTATTTCTGCCATTTGTGGGTCCATCCAGAAGCTGGATATCACCGTATTCCATTTTCATGCTGAAGTTCTGGAAGCACAAAATACAATTTTATGCTATTTCTGGACTGGCCAAAGAAATGAAAGTGTGTACTTAACAAAAAGACTTGTTTACATTATTGTGTTGGGGATGTTTTCGTTTTGTAAGCTGCTGAGAGTCACAAGGTGGCAAAGGGCTGCTTTTGAGTCGAAAAGCCAAAGATGAATCCAGCTGCCTTCATGCTGGGCTGGTGGGAGAAGAAGGCAGCGTCAGGAGGACACGTCCTCTAACAATGGTTAGCAAGGCTCCTTCATGTTACCTTGAGAGGGACACAAAAATGAGCTCATGGATATTTTAATTTTGGGTACTTCTAGCTATCACTTCTTTAGGTCTCTTCCCTGATTGGGAAGATTGTTTGGGCTTCTCCTTTAATGATCTGCTCTTTCTCCCAATTCAGAACCAGCCAATTCAACGCCCAATCTGGGGCTCATCATCGGCTGCATTTTTGGTGGTGGTCTTGCCCTGGTGTGTGTGATTCTTGGGATCGTGAAATTTTATAGTAAGTATCTGTTTTTTGCGGGGGGGGGGGGTGATGGAAGGACCCCCTTTGGGGAGCTTCTTCTGGGCTTCCTTCTGTCCTGTTTTCGTAGCCCTCTGAGATCTCAGCCTCTCGCTGGGACTCCCGTCTCCATTCAGCTGAGTCTGAGATTCAGGCAGTCCTGTCTTCTCCTGAGTTGGGAAGAGGCTTCCCAGTTCTGTCCTTTTCGAAGAATTTGGTCAAAGAGCAGCAGAGAAGGATTTCCATGAAAATCTTCCTCCCCTCCCAGCTGCTGTTGCTGCTGCTTCCCCCAATTCCCCTCCATCCATCTCGGAGGCAGCAGGTCTCTCTTGGGGCAAATCAGGTGGTGAAGTCTGAAGATCTTCCTGTGACTGTTCATAGGAGCGACCGGGAGGGGTTGTGGCTAAACAGGGGTGAAAGTCTCTCTTGGGATCTCTTCTGCATACAGAGGGAGAGGTTGGATGAACTCTGGTGGGTTCTTTCAAGCTTTGACTGGTTTTTGTCCTTGCAGACGGGCATCGAAAAGGCTACAGAGCAGCAGGAAATGTATGATTGTCCCTATTACAAGATACCTCCAATGCAGAGTGGGACTCAGGGGCAGCATCAGTTGAGATGTATGTGTGTCCAAACACAAAAGAAATCCAGGAAGAATCCTACTATCTTCCTCTTCAAGATTTAAGTTGTGGAAGGAGAGCACCTTTTCATGTCAGTCAGGGAAGTGGAGACCCCCAGGAGAAACATCTGGGACAAGGAACCCTCAAGAAGGTGAGAAGACCCAGCTGGGTGGAAGTTCCCTCTGGCTGAGAAGCTGCTTTGTTTCCCAAGAAGGTGGAAAGGAAAGTCTTGGCCATCCCGTGGTCAGAAGGAGCCATTTTGAGAATGTAGGATCCCAGAAGTTTCCCCAAGCCACAGAGATGCCAAAGAGGAAGACTCGAGATGAGGCCTGCAAAAATAACAGCTTTTTTAATTCTTTGGCCAAAGCAAAAAGTCTGGGTGAATACTATGTCCAAAACCTACAGACAAAATGCATGTAAGGAACAGCCACCCCTTGTGAGAATGGCTCAGAGTATTATATACATTGTACGCTGATAGAAACTAAGTTTATCCAATCGGAGACAAAGGTTCCTTATTAATGTGGGCAATGTCTTGCCCATGCCTTCCCCTTCCTTATCCATGGAGCGTTCTTTGTCCGTGCTCTGTCCATACTTGGTTATTTTACACAGTATCCCTTGTCCTTGTGTGTTTCTGCTCCTGGGCAGCCTCCTCTTATCTATGAAGCAAGATGTTCATGGGAATTGTCTCCAAGGATGTGCCTAACTCTGAAGCAAATTGCAGAGGCGAGAAACCAGATAGAAAAGGTTACGATTCTCTTACAGAACGAATTCCTAACAAACGATTCCCATCCCTAGCAAAATAGTCGAAGCAACTTCTTTTAACAGATGCAAAGAGCAAAGGTTAGATTGATTCATGCCAATATGCCCTTTCAAGAAGGAAGGAGCATTGGTGGGTGCCAGCTGGATCTCCTCTGGATCTGCCACCACAAGGCTCTCCATGTATGAACTGATTGGGAAAAGAGACTCTGGAGCCCTCTGAAGGTTGTGCTCCCTCTGGGTCTGGTTCCACCAGAATCTATTTGGATAGTTTGGGACAATTGTGCTAGGCAGTCCTGACCATCTGAAGCAAATGAGTGAAGGGATCTTAACTGTTTACCTCCCACTTGAAAACCCCTTTCCCGATAAATGGATCCAGAGCAAGGAGGGGCCTTACCCAGAGCGGCCATATTCCTAAAAACCTCCTTCCCTGCGCAAGGCCTTCTGGCTGGGATCCAGCAGCGCCCACCCCTCCTTCGTGAAGTCTACACCTGCCTTTTCCAAAGGAACAGAGCTCTTGAAAAAGAGAGAAAATCTTCCTTAGTAGAGACCATCTTGTGACAGGCTTGCGAGTTGTCTCTCTTGTTGTACTAAAAATAAAAATAAAAACGGAGCTTTGCCAAATACCAAATGGACGTTTCTTGTGGGATGGATTTATGTTGGATGTCCATATACAGCTCAACAGCATTATTGTGTGCTTCTTCTTGTTATTTCCCCCCTTAAAGTATTTCAGTTTGTTTTTCAACTAAATTGTACAACTTATATGCTATATTAAATGTGGGAAAAGTTCTGAACTGGTTGATCTTGGTCGGATTTCCTTACATTTTAAAAACCTGGCATTTTAAGAGGGGTGGGTAGACTTTTTACATCCACTGTAACCTGCTTTCCCCGTTGAGTTTCCTTGCTGGAGGTGTCAGCCTTCAAGATCTTCCTCCTTTCCTTTGCTTCTTTCTGGCTGCCATGAGTAACGGGGGGTGGAAGGGGGAAATGTATGGGATGTAAGCTGCAAATGTTGCTAACTAATATTGTATAAACTGGGGAGGGTTTCTCATTCCTGCTTAGCTTTCTCTTCTCTGCGCAACTGCAAACCTTTATCTGAGTAAGCCAAGGTCAACTAATCATCACCACCTGGAGATGTCCGCATGATGTAGTTCACAACTTTTAATTGGAAGAACCGTTTGAACTGTTGGGGGTGGGAACATTTCACTCCCTTGATATATGTGATGTGCGTGCCTATTTACCCAGATTCAGAATTTTCTTGTTGCTACCACTGACTTCCAGTAAAAGACATCTTTTCTCTAATTACAAGAGTCTAAGTATTTCTTTCCTGGATTTTGAACGGAGCACCAGCTGACAGGAGGTCCCCCTGGGAAGGTTACAAATGGTGATTCCCCTGACCGCAAGGATGGTCCAGAGGTCACAAGTGCAAGGACCCCGTCATAAGTCACTTTTTTCAGCTGAGCTGCAACTTTGGTCATTAAACGGATGGTCATTAACTCAAGGACTACTTGTAAAGGCAGGGAACTCCAGACAGTGTTCAATTTCCCATCACTCGCTTGGCGACTGTTCCACATTATGGCAACGTTGAAAACACTGAGCGGTCCTCGCACTTACAACCATCACAAAGTCCCCACTGTCACATCATTGTGATTCAGGTGCTGGGCAACTGTCACACAAGTATAATGGTGGTCCTGAGTTCACACAATGGCCATTTGTGACTTTCCCTTCCAGCTTCTGACTAGCAAAGTCAATGGGGAAGCCGGCAGAGAAAGTCATAGTCGTGATGTCTCGCTTAACGACCAGGGATTCACCCCATGTGCTCACGTGAAGTTTCACTTAATGACCACACTGCTTAATGACAACTTTTCCAGTCTCCATTGCGGTACTAAATGTAAGAGGACTGGGTGGAAGAACAGTTTAGGATACATGCAAAGCTTTTATAAAAAGGATAATTTAACATAAAGTAAATTTAAAGAGAAAAGGCAAGAAAACACAAGTGATTTTGGGTGAGATTTTTTTTAAAAAGGAAGGTTTAAAAATTCCCAAACAGGACAACTATTACCCACCAAATTAAACTTCCATAGAGGCAGTTATCTATGAAAGTAAATAGATAATTAATTAGTTAACTGATAAATAGTGCATGTGTTATCAGTAAGAGAAATGGAAATAAAGATAAATTATGAAGAAAAGAAAAAGAATTGAATTTCCAACTGTGCTGGGAAAATGATTGACATATAAGTTAGGCACAAAAAAAAGAAAGAAAAGAAACTAAAATTTATCAATCAAAAGGAGAACAGAACAGAGATCCTATTGGTCATTGCCTAGCAACAGAGTAATCATTCCAATGAGTGACAGTTGGCTGCAGCCTCTAGAAGAGGCTGGGCTGGCTCTGTTCTCTCTGCTGGAAGCCACATTTAGCTCAGGTGTGCGTGAAGTTCTCTCTTGAACCTTACGCCCTTCAACCTGCTGATAACCCTAAGTTGGCTCTTGGACCTTGAACCAACTGTGGATGACTCTTGTTAAGCTTCTCTTTGAAAAAACATGCTTTGCAGGCAAGGCTTTCCTTTGGTTGGCATTCCTAGAGACATTTCTATTACCTGAAAATAAAAGGAATATATATAAAATACAGAAAAATGCGGGGTAGGCAGCAGTCCCAACATATGGGTGACAAATCATACTCAACCTGTGCTTCTCAAAGGAACATCAACATGGAGGGAAGTGAGCACTGGGATACTCCAAACTTTAGGCCTGGTACTCTTCAATGTTTTCATAAATGACTTAGATGAGGGAATAGAAGGGGAACTCATCAAATTTGCAGACGACATCAAGCTGGTAGCTATAGCCAACATCCCAGAAGACAAGCTCAGGATCCAAAAAGATCCTGACAGACTTGAACACAGTAACTGCGAGAGGGATCTTGGAGTCCTAGTGCAGTGGTCCCCAACCTCTTTTGTACCAGGGACCAGTTTCACGCAGAAACA
This sequence comes from Notechis scutatus, assembly GCF_900518725.1. The sequence goes on from NW_020718321.1 coordinate 16,586, forward strand.
CTTTTTCAAGGACTGGGTAGGGGCGTGAAGGTTCCAATAACAAAAACCTTAATCATTATATTTAGTATGTGATCTGAATGCAACAATTACATTTTATATTAGGCACTTTCATGAACTGTTACACTATAATATCAACTCACCAAAATGTAGAATCAGCGGGAGCCTTCTGCTGTCTCATCGTTGTCTCATTTACCCTTTCCAAAAAAACTCTCCAATGAACTCTGTTTCTGGCTCATTTTGCGAGGGCTAGCTTGCATTGCTGATGCAGGATAAATACGCGCCAAAGAGTCAAGCGCGGAAGTTAGGCGAGGGCGGAAGTGGTTGTCTTTCAAAATAAGACACCCGGAAGCAAAAACATTTTTATATATATTTTAATCAAGATTATTCATTCTTTGCGGCCCGGTACAAAATGATCTACGGACCGGTATCGGTCCGGGGCCTGGTGGTTGGGGACCCCTGTCCTAGTGGACCATCACCTAAATATGAGCCAGCAGTGTGCAGCCACTGTCAAAAAAGCCAATGCAATCCTATGTTGCATTAATAGAATAAAGATTGCGTGAAATTCTAGTACAGCTTTATAAAGCCTCAGAAAGACCAAGCCTGGAATATTGCAACCAGTTCTGGTCACCACAATATAAAAAAGATGTTCAGACTCTGGAAAGAGTGTAGAGAAGAGCAACAAGAATGATTAGGGAGCTGGAGGCTAAAACATACGAATATTATAGGAATTGAATATGTCTAGTTTAATGAAAAGAAGGACTGGTAGGGGGAGATGATAGCAGTGCTCCAATATTCGAGGGGCTCCTACAGAGATGGGGGCGGGTGGGTTTAAACTATTTTTCAAAGCACCAAAAGACAAGACAAGAAAGAATGGATGGAAACTATCCAAGGAGAGAAGCAACCTAGAACTAAGGAGAAATGGTCTTAACTGTGAAAGCAATCAACCCATGGAACAGCTGGCCTTCAGAAGTTGTGGGTTCTCCATCACTGGAGGCTTTCAAAAAGAGACTGGATGACCATGTCTGAAATGATACAGGGTCTCCTGCTTGAGCAGGGGTTGGACTAGAAGACCTCCAAAGTCCCTTCCAGCTCTATAATTCTATGTTCTATCTGATATCTCCCGACCCCATCAGCTCTTGCAGAAGAGGGATGTTGTAGTCCTGCGGTGGGACCCAGGAGAGGGGCCTTTTCTGCTCTGGGAGCCACCCTTGATATCCTTCCAGAAATCTCTTAAAATATTCTTGTGTGGAAATATTCTTGGGGATCTCAAGGAACCGGCGAACTAGCAAAGGGGCTGCATCGCTTATAGTATCAGATCCATTCTTCCAGTCTTTATATAATAAACATAGTTTGTTAAAAATTGCCTAATGTTTTTGATGTTTAGCTTACGTCCTGGTTTATTTATTTATTTTTATTGTATGCCACCCAGTCAGGTTTTATGGATGTATGGCAGTATAAATATGAGGAATAAATAAATAAATAATTCTGTCCTCACAGGAGACTGACAGGAACTAGGGAATTAATCTCTCGCATTTGGTACCCTGACATCCCCCTTCCCCGAAAAATACGTCTTCATCTTGAAGATGCCACAAGACCCTCTGAGAATAGAATTAGAATAGAATAGAATAGAATTAGAATAGAATAGAATAGAATTATAATAGAATAGAATAGAATTATAATAGAATAGAATAAGAATAGAATGGAATTGGAATAGAATAGAATAGAATTGGAATAGAATAGAATAAAATAGAATAGAATAGAATAGAATAGAATTAGAATAGAATAGAATTGGAATAGAATAGAATAGAATAGAATAGAATAGAATAGAATAGAATAGAATAGAATAGAATTCTTTATTGGCCAAGTGTGATTGGACTCACAAGGAATTTGTCTTTGGTGCAAATGCTCTCAGGGTACATAAAAGAAAAGATACATTTGTCAAGAATCATAAGATTAAATTAGAATAGAATAGCATAGAATAGAATTAGAATAGAATAGAATTAGAATTAGAATAGAATTAGAATAGAATAGAATTAGAATAGAATAGAATTAGAATAGAATAGTTATTCCCCCCCCCCCTCCTTCTCTTCCATAGGCTGGACATACCTAACACTGTTCATGACACCATTTAGCCTCCGGTCCCTAAATCATCTTTGGTGCTCTTCTCTGCCCACTTTCCAGGATCTCGGCTCCTTTCTGTAGGTCGTGGCTAAAACCTGGACCCGCTATTCCAGTACGATCACTTCTCCAAGGTTCTTTATGTTGTCCCTCTTGTTGACTTTTTTAAAAAACTTTTTTTCTTTAGGCAGCTTCGCTTGATCCCCAGTTGCGGCAGCGGCGGCGGTGCTGGTTGTGGGGGAGGGGGGTCCCCCCAAACTCCCCAGAGCCAGATAACCTTTAAATAAAAAGAAAGAAAGAAAGAAAGAAAGAAAGAAAGAAAGAAAGAAAGAAACTTTTCTGAGCCCCGCAGTTCTGCCCCTCCCCCAAGAAGACGGGAACTCTCTGAAAGATTTCCTGTTTTTTTTTGTTCTGTTTTTTCTTCCCGCCAAGGGTTGAGCTTGCTCAATCGGCAGCTGCCTCTGGGTTGTGTGGCCTCTTGTGGATCGTCGGGGGTGCCTTTTTTTCCTTCTTCTTCATCTGAGGAGGCTGAGGATCGCGGCCAGGATGGCTCTGCGCCCTGCGCCCCTGTGGCTCCTGGGGTTGGCGCTGGTCGCCTCCTGGGAGAACTGCTTCAGTGAGTCCTTTCGGGGTGATGATAGTGGCGGTGGTTTTTCTGCCGCTTTTACCTGCCAGCCAGGGAATCCTTTTGTTTTGTTTTCTTCCTCTTTTCTCTCTCCGAAACGTTTATTCCGACAGGCAGGATCCCTGATTCGGTCCTCTTTCTAGTCCGCTCCCCTTTCCCCTCCCCTCCCCCACTCTCTGGCTACTTCCAGACGAGGCATAAATCGTAAATGGGACCCAGTTGCCACTCCACCCTCCAGCCCACCCCAGGAGACCCACCCCTTCCCCCCGCTCTGGAAATAGGACAAGTCAGATCAAGTCTACCTGGGCGTCCCCAAGCGTCCTGGTTCTTTCCTTCACCCCCACCAACCCCCCCCCCCCAAAGTGGAGGTTGTCAGAAAGCGGCCTTTGCAGGGGATCGAGTCAGTTCACGAACCTCCTAGCTGCCTTCGCCCAACCCCCCCCCCCGCTAGGGTCGCCCTGCCTGCCTTTGCGTGGGGGGTGGGGGGGGGGGGGGGTGGGGGCCTTGGTGGCTCTTGGTGTTTTCTGGTGCTGGGAGGACTCGGCGCATTTTTCGATTCGATTCTGTGTGTTATTATTATTATTATTATTATTATTATTATTATTATTATTATTATT
>NW_020718322.1:0-16067 GCF_900518725.1 Notechis scutatus
AGAAAGAAAGAAAGAAAGAAAGAAAGAAAGAAAGAAAGAAAGAAAGAAAGAAAGAAAGAAAGAAAGAGCACAGCCCCACCTAAAAGTCTCAACCAGAATTGCTCTCGTTCCTGAGGTTTTCTTTTGCACAAAATGTTCCCTTTCCTTCCTTCTCTTTATTTATATTTGTATCCCTTTCATTCTACCACACAACACACAACACACACACACACACACACACACACACACACACACACACACACACACACACACACCTCTGTTCTTACCTTCTGTTCCCGGGCTTGCTTTTTGCTAGTCATCTTGTACAACTTATGTACTTCCTTGGTGTTAAATTCAATAAACTTGGAGGCAAATACCCATAGATTCCTGAAAGGAGGTGAACAGCTATTTTAATTTTCTCTTTTTAGGAGCTGGGCCAGAAGCCCATTCTTTTCATGCTGGAGGAAAGAGATGCCCCAAAGAAGCAGTGATGGAGAGATGCTTTCTTCTGGGGCCCAAAAGTTCCCTCTTACACAAAAATGTCTTACTTCAAACTTGAGTGATGAAGACTCCCAAGATAAAGTCTGCAGAGCTTGATGCAAGCATGGCATGACCAGTCTGCTACTTTTCTTGACTACTGCAAATGCCGGTATTGTGGTTTTCTAGGGGTTTGGACTAAAATGTGGATTTTGTTTTTAACACTCATATTTAACAACATATTTCCACACAGGGGAATTCAACAATTGGAGACGGCATCTCATTTGAGGCATTGCAGCAGGTATTCAAGGGGAGTTGGACTGTTTGCTTTTGGCTATGTAGAGATTCTAGGCGATTCCTCTTTTAACTCCATCCCCAAGTTCTGCCTCTTCTTCCCCTAGACCTCCAAACTGAAAAAGACTCCTGACTCGTAAATCTGACTGCAACATCTGGACAAGAGAAAGGGGGAGAGAGAGGGAGGGAGAGAGGGAGATTGCAGAATTGGTGGGCAGGCAAATCACTGTCTCCATTCTTCAAGAACTTCCTGTTCAGGGTGGATTTTCAAACATTCAGCCATGTGGTCTCCTACCTTGAGCAGGCAACTGCGACTTTGCTCCAGCTGCTCTTCCCCTCTAATGGCTTTTTTTCTGGCTCATCCAGATGCTTGAGGGACTTCTTCACTGGGCTCATCAGGTCTTTGCACTTGGGAGACAGAAAAAGCAAAGCTCCATGTGAGTCGCACATCAGAAGGAAGGCAAGGAAAGGGAGACCCCGATTGAGGCAACCTTTTGAGGCTAGGGGCCCATTTGAATCTGGGGGAGGGGATCTGCTGTGGGCACCCTCTCAAAATGGCAGCCAGAGGAGTCTTCCCCATTCCCAAGACAAGTCACCAGGCTACAGAGAGGACAACATTGGAGTGGGAGGTTCCACTCTTGCAAAGCAGACTCTCTCTTTTCATCCCATTCTCAGAAGGTCTACAGTTCTCCTGTGTTAGAGGTAAACTGGTTGCAGGAAAAGTCCTTTTCAGTTGAGATGAACCTGCCAGGGACCGTGTTTGGCTTTCCAGCATGTCAGCCACCTTAACTGAGAAGGGGAAGAAAGTGAGAGGGCGAAGGAGCCTGAGGTGTATCCAGAGAAACATCTGGAGCCACATGGTCTCAGGCCCCAGGTGGCTGGGCAAGAACAAGCAAGCGAAAGCGATCCAGAGTTCAGGATGGGATTTAATGCTCGTCTGGGGAGGCCTAAAATCTTGGAGACGGTGCGAGACGTTCCCCACCTTTCTTGAGGCGAATTCATTCAGGTGGAGGAAGGGAGCTTTTGTTTCGATCCAGAGGAACCGATCGTTTCATGAAAGAGGCAGTCCTCGACTTACAACCATGAAAAGCTAAAGCGGCACTGAAGTGACTTATGACCCTTACGGCCGTTGCAGCATCCTCCTGCCACTAAGAGATGGCAGGGGCGTGTTTGAGGTGCCGGCCCCACAGGCTCACCCCATTGACTGTTGCACTACTCCGAAACCGGCGCCTCGAATACGGCAGCACATTGGGAAATTAGAGCAAAGCCGCCTTCGAGGCACCAGCTCTGGAGTGGTGCAACAGTCAATGGGGTGAGCCTGCAGGGCTGGTACCTTGAACGCCCCCCTGCTGCCTTTTAGTGCCCCTCTGACGGCCCCCTTGGGGATGCTAAGAGGTGGCAGGGGGCATTCGAGGCACCGGCACCACAGGCTCACCCCATTGGGAAGAGAGTTTAAAAGAGATGCAAGCTGAGTGCGGTGTCTGCTGGGAGCAAATGTGAGTTTACCTTGTGTTGACTTTGCTTATCTGTGTTCCTGGCATCTTCCCAACCGTGTTGAGTTATTGCCATGCCTTCAAGTCTGGAATTCCTTCTCCTGCCCTGCCGAACTAATGACCTCCTCTTGCCTAGATTGGACTTCTAGTTACAGTGTTTGTTGACCACGTTTTGATTCTCTGCAGCCCAAGGCTGTTCCTGGGAGAGTTTTCCTCCAGCCCAGAAGGTAACCACGACATTGGGGGCAAAGTTGGAGCTAATAAAGGGACTCCTACTGATTATCTGACTGGGTTGCCTTTGGGTCATCACAGTTAAAAGGTGCAAGTGTGAATGCAGCCACTGGGGAAGAGACCGGGTTCAGTGGGTCGTGTGGATCTCACAAGAGTCAGTCAGGTGGGGTGGTAGTCCAATCCCAGGGGGCCCTGAGTTCCAGTCCTGCCTGGGGTGCCAAGCCAGCTAGGAGGCTCTGGACCAGCCGCTCTCTCGGAGCCCTGGGAAAGAGGCAATGGCAACCGCTTCTGAGCAGCTTCCCCTGGGGGCTTCCAGGCAACCTTCCCGCCCAGCTGGGCGAGGCCGAGGGGCCTCTCTGGGCCTGGCTTCTTCCTCGCTGGTCAAGCGGCCTCCAACGGGCTCGATTTGGAGAGGGTTTGGCAGGGGGCTGTGCTGTGAGGAGCGGTCACACAGGGGTCCTGCAGTGCCAGGGGGTTCTGCAGGGGGTCCGCCCCCTCCCTAGTGAGGGCAGGGAGGGAGGGGGCCTGGGGAGAGGTTGTTTCACTTCTGATGGCCATAAGAAACCAGGGTTCCTGCATTCTGCAAGCTAGCCAATGACTGGGGGTCTCTTCAGGGGTCTTTGTTCTTCCCCAAAATGGAGGCAGGACGTGGAGAGGGGCTGGTCTGCATCCGAGTTTTTCAAAGTTGAGGACGAATGGACTTCAACCCCCAGAGTTCCCCTCCCAACAGTGCATGGACTTCCTCATGCTGGGCAGGGAATTCTGGGAATTAAAGTCCCTTCATCTTCAACTTCCAACTTTGGAAAATGCTGGTCTCCCTTCTTCCCTTTTGTGAGGGGTTAAAGCCCTGCACCAAGACTTGGCTAACGCACAGGTTGCTCAATCTATTTTCTTTTTTTATCGGTCTCTCCCTCCCTCCCTCTCCCACTCTCCCTTCCTGGCAACCCCGCATCCCCCTTGGAAGATGGGGAGGAAGAGGGCCCCCTGTGGGAAGGGCGAGGCAGCACTCCAGCGGGACTCCAGTAGGGGGCGGCAGAAGCCTCGGAGCTGGCGGACTTCTGGCATCATCAGGCAACGCGAAGGGAAAGGCGGGGTTTGGAGAAGGCGGGACAGGGGGGCTCCAGGTGCGCTGCCATCTGAGCCGTTGAAGAGAACAGCGCCCCTTTGGCCCACTCCCTCCGGCAGCTACTCTTCGGCCTTTCAGCGGCGCATTGTCCCCCCAGCCCGGTGCTGTCACATTCCCCCTCGTTCCTGCCCTTTCTTCAAGGCCCCCCTGCTCTCCCACTCTCCTTCATTCCCCCGCCACACGGCCCCCCCTGCCCAGACCCCTCCCCCCAAACGCTCTGCCCCCTCGCCCCCCCTTCCCGCCCTCCCAGACAGACAACCCGCCTCTCCCCGCTCTCCATGCCCACCCCGCTTCCTTGGCCCGGACCAGCCACCCCCCCTCCAGGGACCCCAAAACCCTCGCCCCCCTCCAAGACCCCTCGCCACTCCTCTCTGAGGGGAGCCGGAGCTCTCAGCCCCCCCCCTGTGCTCTTTCTCAGCTCCTGTCTGGGTCAAAGGCACCTTTTCTTTTGAGCGTCTCATCCAATCACAGTGCTCCTTGTTCCTTTGGGTCTGTGGTAGAATGAGGAGAACAACGGTTCTAATTATGGCGCCCGATCTTAGTCTCTTCCAAGGAGGCTCCGTTGTACCATGAGGAGAATAATGGTCATAATCGGGGCGTAAAATATGATGGATATTTTTTAAAAAGACCCGACACAGACAGTGCACTGTCGCTGCAGAAATGGAACCTGATGTACGATACAGGAATAAAATAATTTTTGAAATCCATGCAAGTCAATAGCCTCCAGCATGTCTTATAATGGATTCCATAGTAAATGTTTTTGCTGTGTGGAAAAAGCACAAAAAGCCGCAAACACAATTCCCTAAATAATAGGGGGAGGGGCGGGGGGGCTGCTGAATCCCCCGGGGGAGCCTCTTCCTCAGCGGCGGAGCTGCTCTGGAAAAGGGGCACCAGGCGATCTCCCCGGATGGTGGTTCTGGAGGCAGCCCCCCCTCTGGCTCGGTGGGGTGGGCAGGGAGTGACCCTCGGAGAGGAGGCAGGGGGGCTCCTGCAGGTATCTCGGCCCCGTCCTGTCCCCAGCCTTCCGAGCGGTGGGCAGCGGCTTCTGGGCCCTGGGGGGATCGTCTGGATGGCCTTGCAGGCCTGGGCACGGAGGCCTGGTGGGATGGGGGAGGGGTTAGGGGGGTCCGCCTGTCGCTCAGGCTAGGCGGTTTCCGGGGCTGACCCGGGTGACTGGAGCCCGCGGAGGTCGGACGGGGAGGCATCCACCCCCCCCCAGCCCCCCTCCCCATTCTTTTGGAAAGAAATCTCTTTTTCCTCCTTTCATTCGGAGCCTCTGATTTCCTGGCTTCCCTCAAAATGGGGGCTCTGCTTGAGTTTTGTGTCTCCCTGATTTTGCCTTTGATATTTGTCTCTCTTGTCTTCTTTCAGGTTATCGGGGTCTTTGTGCAACCATGGGGGTTCCTTCTGGGATCCTCCTTCCCTTCCCTTCTTTCCCTATTCTTTTTCCTTTCCTTTCCTTCCCTTCCCTTCTTTCCCTTTCCTTTCCTTTCCTTCCCTTCCCTTCCCTTCTTTCCCTATTCTTTTTCCTATTCTTTTTCGTATTCTTTTTCCTATTCCTTTTCCTCCTCCCTTCCTCACCTATTGACTTCAGTTCCTTCCCATCTTCCTCTTCTGCTTCTTCCTTTTCTTTTCCTCCTCCTATTTTTTCCTTTCCTTCCCTTCGCTTTTCTTATTCTTTTCCTCCCTTAATCTATTGACTTCACTTCCTTCCCATCTTCCTCTTCTGCTTCTTTCTTTTCCTTTCCTCCTCCTATTTATTTCCTTTCTTTTCGTTCTTTTCCTTCCCTTCCCTATCCTTCCCTTTCCTTTTCCTATTTGTTTTCCTTTCCTTTTCCTATTCCTTTCTGTTATGAACTAAACATAAACGTATTTTAATAAAGTTTAACAACCTTGATAGAAAAGCAGGCTCGTAATCCTGCACTTTTGATTGGTCCGTGGATAGCGAGCTGGGATTGGTCCTTACGGAGCAACCTGATTGGCTATTAGCGGAACGTCTCTCATTGGGTACAATTTAAACATTTCAACGTAAGTCATTGGTTAATGGGACAGCAGCCAGCCCTATAAAAGAGCTGTTGCTGCCCAGGGTTTTTGCTCTGTTTCTGATCGTTAATAAAGAGTTGAAGTTCACTGTTCACAGCCTCATCTCCGTTCCTTGCGCCCATGCCCAGAACTTAACACTGGCGACGAGGATGGGATGTGGAGACATCAGAGCTGACTGAACACTACAGAGCAACGAACAGAGCACGTGGCTGAAGAAGCACCTACAACGGCAAGATGTCCAGCGGTGCCATACCACCCGCTCCATTTGACCCAGCTAACGAAGACTGGGACTCATATATGGATCGGTTCCAGATGTTTCTGGAGACCAACAACTTAAAGGACGCTACAACTGGCAAGAAGCGAGCAGTATTTCTAACCCATTGTGGGCCTGCCGTTTTTAAGATGGCGAAAGCACTTGCCAAACCGGCTGAGGTGAAGTCAATGGATTGGGACACCCTCGCGCCCATCCTACGAGCCCACTATGCACCCGCCGTGCCAACACTGGTTCGAAGACACGAGTTTTACCAGAGGGACCAACGGAAAGGTGAGAGCGTTGCAGATTTCATCGCTGACCTCCGGAACCTGGGTGGCCTCTGTGCGTTTTCCAACCTCGAGGAAGCCTTGCGAGACCGCATAGTTCTGGGATTAGATGACGACACGGGGCAGAGCAAGATCATGGCAAAGGGGGACATCGATCTTGCCAATGCCATCACAGACGCTACTGCAGCAGAAGCAACCAGGAAGTCAGCCGCTCGAATGCGCTGCATCAACGCACCGCTCCGTAAACTCGCGAATGATACCTCGCCTCGTCCAGAGAGGCACTCAATGACGGCACACCATGAGGACCTCGAATCCCCATCAGATAGTGAAGAGGAAGAGGTCAACCGGCTCCGATCCGAACGCGACCAACGAGAACAATGAACCCAAAGATTCCTGCGTCAATGCGCTGGTTGTGGGGCAAACCACCCGCGATCAGATTGCAAATTCCTCGATGCGCTCTGCCGTTCCTGTGGAAAGAGAGGCCACATCGCAAAAGTCTGTAGAAGCAAGAGAGGACCCAGTCCAATCCAGAGGGAGAATAACTACCGCCAGACCACAGGAAACCTTCCTGTGAGTCGGGATCGCCTGAACCACCAATGGAACAACCACTCCTACAGAAATAAAGCACCTGCCACTTCAACGAGATGAGAAGAGGCACACCAAACCATTACCATCGGCCACGCTTCATCCTTAGATGCAAGAAAGATCCGAGTAAGGGTCGCCATCGAGAACCAACCTTGCGTGATGGAAGTCAACTCAGGGTCGTCTCTCTCGATGGTTTCCTGGAAGACCCTCAAACAGCTAATCCCTTCCATCCGTCGTCAGGATCTCAGCCCCCAAAGAATCATACTGAAAGATTACCAGGGCAACAGAATTCCAGTCATCGGCTGCAGCCAAGTCCAAGTCTCCTTCAAACATCGTACCGCATCACTACCGCTGACCGTCGTCGATCGTGACCGGCCTAGTTTGTTAGGCCTACAATGGTTCGCTCCGCTCGGGATCGAGGTAGCCGGCGTTCACCGAGCTGAGAGCGACAACTGGGAGGAGTCTCTCGTCCAAGAATTCCAGGACGTTTTTTCAGAAGAGCTAGGCAAGTACAAGGGGACCCCAATATCGTTTAGCCTTAATCCAGAAATAGCTCCCATCCGCCTTAAGCCTCGTCGGGTGCCGTTTGCACTCAAACCAAAGATCGATGAGCAGCTCGATAAATTAATAGCCCAGGGTGTTTTAGAACCAAGCGACCACGCCCGTTGGGAAACCCCAATAGTAACACCCATCAAACCGGATGGGTCATTAAGAATTTGTGGGGATTATCGGGCCACCCTGAACCATGCACTTCAACAGAGTGCTTACCCGGTGCCGGTGGTTCAACATCTTCTCCACTCCCTGGGTGGCGGGAAAATATTCGCAAAATTGGATTTAGCGCAGGCATACCAACAGTTACCCGTAGATGCGGAAACTGCGGAAGCACAAACTATTGTTATGCACAGAGGCGCCTTTAAGTGCAATAGACTCCAATTCGGAGTGAGTGTAGCCCCGGGAATTTTTCACAGCCTAATGGAGAGACTTTTACAAGGCATAAAAGGAGTCGTGCCATATTTTGATGATGTGTTAATTGCCGCCCCGAATAGAGAAGTTTTAGAAAGGCGTCTCAGAATGGTTCTCCAAAAATTCAAAGACGCCGGCCTCAAGGTTAAAAAAAATAAATGTCAACTGTGTACTGAGAGGGTGGAGTTCCTTGGATACCTTCTTGATAGTCAAGGAATCCATCCCTCTGATAACAAGCTAAAAGCAATAAAAAACGCCCCAACACCTAAGAATAGAACAGACCTCCAAGCCTTCCTGGGGCTCATTAACTTTTACAACATCTTTTTGCCCCAGAAGGCGACCGTAGCTGAGCCCCTACACAGACTTCTCGACAAAGGAGCAACCTGGGTCTGGGGACATCGAGAGGAACGTGCTTTCCAACAAGTGAAAGACTTACTAACTTCCGACGCTGTATTAATGTAGTATAATGAGACTTTACCTTTGACTATTACATGTGACGCTTCACCGTTTGGAGTAGGAGCAGTTTTAAGTCATGTATTACCAAACGGAAATGAAGCACCTATTGCGTTTTTCTCACGTACATTATCAAGGGCCAAAAGGAACTATAGCCAACTCGATAAGGAGGCTCTTGCTGTTGTATCATCTGTAAAGCGTTTTCATGAATACGTGTATGGACGACCATTTACTATAATTACGGACCACAAACCATTGCTTGGTATTATAGCGGGAGACAAACCGACCCCCTATATATTATCACCAAGAATGACTCGCTGGTCAGAGTTCCTAGCTGCCTACAATTATTTACTGCAACATCGCCCGGGGAAAGCCATTCCCCACGCTGACGCTTTAAGCCGTTCCCCACTTCCGGAAGCTGTCGACGACCCAGCTCCAACCCTCACGACACTCCAAATTGAAACGCTGCACTCGCCGCCACTCACGGCAAGAGACATCACCATCGAGACTAAGCGGGATCCTGTCTTAGCACGAGTTCTCAGCTGGGTCGAACGAGGATGGCCACTCGACCAACTCCACGACAACTTCGTGCCGTTCAAAAACCGGCAAACAGAACTTTTCTCCCAGAAGGGCTGCATTCTCTGGGGAGATAGAGTCGTCGTCCCAGAGAGGCTACAACAAACAGTTTTAAAAGTACTGCATGACGGACATCCGGGCATCGTGCATATGAAAGCTCTCGCACGGAGCTACGCGTGGTGGCCGGGCATCGACAAACAAATCAAAGCCTGGGTAACCACGTGCTGGAAGTGCCAAGACGTCAGCAACGCCCCACCTAAAGCGACGCCAACCAAGTGGGAAACCCCTCGGGGTCCGTGGTCCCGCATCCACATTGATTTTGCGGGACCCACCAAAGGACACAGTTTTCTACTAACAGTAGATGCCTATTCCAACTGGCTAGAAATACATACAATGAAGACAACAACAACTGAGTCAGTCATTAACAAACTGAGCAAATTGTTCGCAATGCATGGACTACCAGACGTTTTAGTTTCTGATAACGGGCCCCAGTTTACTGCTCTGCTTTTTGAACAGTACCTAGCAGACTGGGGCATCCGCCATGCGCTAACCTCGCCGGCCCACCCTGTGGCCAACGGAAGGGCGGAGCGAATGGTACAATTCATCAAAAAAACACTACAAAAAATGGATTCTGGAGACATCGACGACAAGCTGAACCGGATCCTGCTTCTTCAACACATCACCCCACACAGCGTCACGAATAAAACGCCTGCCGAACTGTTAATGGGACGAAAACTTCGCTCCCACCTTGACCGTCTATATCCTTCTTATTCACCAGAAAAACCCTTCGGGTCTAGCGGGAAGTGCAGCGAATTCAAGGTAGGTGACTTGGTGTTTGCTAAAATTTTCTCCGGCGACCCATTGTGGGTCCCTGCAACCATTACCCAACCCACCGGCCCCAGATCCTACCGCCTACAGACTAATGACGGGAGAACTTGGAAACGTCATATAGATCAGCTTCGCTCCAGATTGCCACCCATTTCCCGCGACTCCCCTTATTCACAAACTGAGGGGGGAGGGGATATTGAGGGGCCCAAAAACGGAATAGATAATGATGTAATCAGGGAAACCCAGCATCCAACCCCACGTAGCGCGCCAACTGAAGAAGAATCAGGGAGCGGGGTAGCTTCGCCGCGGGGAAATACCACAAGGGAAGCAAGCCCACGGAACCTGGAAGTAACTCTTGGGGACTGGGATAACAACAATGGCAGCCACGCCGAGTCCCCCCGTACCAAAACAGAACCAACCGTACCAGAAAGACTTGAAAGCGTTCCACCGGAATCAGACTGCAGACAGAAACCGGTGGAACAGCGAAAATCAAACAGGCAGGTGAAACGACCTGCATATCTACACGACTATATCACCACATCCTTCAAACGGAACCTAGGGGGGAGGGGTGTTATGAACTAACATAAACGTATTTAATAAAGTTTAACAACCTTAATTGAAAAGCAGGCTCGTAATCCTGCACTTTTGATTGGTCCGTGAATAGCAAGCTGGGATTGGTCCTTACAGAGCAATCTGATTGGCTATTAGCGGAACGTCTCTCATTGGGCACAATTTAAACATTTTAACGTAAGGCATTGGTTAATGGGACAGCAGCCAGCCCTATAAAAGAGCTGCTGCTGCCCAGGGTTTTGCTCTGTTCCTGATCGTTAATAAAGAGTTGAAGTTCACTGTTCACAGCCTCGTCTCCGTTCCTTGCGCCCATGCTCAGAACTTAACACTAGTGATGAACACAGAGTTTGTTTTCAGCCCTATCTTTGGATTTGAGTCTATTCCACAAAATATAAAAAAGAGTCAAGTCATGGAAATCAAAATCTTTCAGGAAATTAGATAAATCCTGAAAAATAGAAGTAAGTGAAAAAAGAAGAAAAGGAGGAGAGTGTTAGAATAGAAGGAATGCAACTCCATCACTTACAAATGAGACTGACTAGAAGAAGCACTGTTGGTCGTAGTGATGATCATAGCAATGAGATGGTCTCCTGGTCTGTAAAAGCTCCATGGTTGTTTTCCATCCTGGCACTCCAGACTCAGCGGGCACTTCATTCTAAGCTTCCCAGAGACTGGCTGGGGCACCAGCAGCACCAGAAGCAGAAGCAGGAGGTCCATAATTCTTGGGGTGAATCAATCCCCTTCCCAAGTCTTAACAAAAAGAAGTTGAATGAGAAGTATTCAAAGCACTCTCACACAATGGAAATGTTAGTGGCTTTCCTGATTCAGTAAGAGACACCCCAAGCTTCACCTGGAAAAGAAAAGTACATTCAAGAGCACAGCTCCTGCCTGTCTGAAAACTTGTGCCACACAGAATGTGAGCTAAGATATTTATCCTTTTCTGATGAACAATCTCTTCCATGTTGCTTCCGCCTGATGTTTACACCGAAGACAGTTATTGGAGAAGAACTCTCAAAGGCCAGGATGGTGATTATTACAGGGAGAAGCAACTTTTCTACTGGTTGTGGTTCTTCCTGTCAGGACACATCTAGAAAATGGTGTGGGAATAAGGTAGTTCAGTTACAAGGGAATTGACTTGGCCTCTTGTCTCCAGAGACTGCTGCAGTTTGGTGAGACTCTAGTCCGGACTGATGTCACTTAATTTTAGTGCTGCCTGTCTTCAAACACTGTTAGGAATAACATAGATTACCTAATGTAGTTTGGGTAAAATAATATATATAGACTATGATAGTGAATTTAAGTGTGTGTCACTTTAACTGCAAAGCATGTAATTTTGGGTGCGGCTGTAAATCGCCATAAGAGGGAGCAAGAGAACTTGATTGATTGCTGGTTTACTGGATTGCTTGCAGACGGTGATGGATTGATGGTGTGATAATTGCGTGTTCTTTGCTGTTGCTGAAAGAAGAAAGGAGGTTTAACTTCTTCATATCTCTAACTGCGAAGAGATATATTACAGGACTGATATTTGTAAGTTTAATGACCTCTTTTTCGACACTGGACTTTGCAACTGAATAATCCCCGGACGGACTGAAATAGTGTATGATATATGGACTGTTTGACTATGCTATAAATCTTACTGGAATAAACTATTTAACGAGCACAGTGTATCTGTTTTACTGAGTGTAAGCTACAAAAATGTTTGTCTCACATATTTGCCTGACTGCCTGACTGCCGTGCAGGTTCTGCTAGGGTGTATAACCCTAACAAACACCAAGGAAACAATCATTACCCTTGAACTCTGCCTAATGTTAAGAGTGGGGCCTGTCTGGGATTTCCTTTTCTATCACAATCCTATATATCAATCCTAAATTGTAGCTGATTTTAACATTGGTTCTGCTGGAAGAGAAATTAAACTGCCCCTCTTTTCTAGCAATATACATTTTTGGATGAGAGCTGACTAAGAAGCAAGGAAAGGGACAGCCTGTGTGTGGACTATATCATTGGGTAAACAGGGAGGAAGTTATAGAGTGGGTAGAAATGGTTTTCTTTGCCGCGCTCTCTTTTGTCCTTCCCTGTTCATGTAATTCATCCGATAAACTGCGTCCTGTGAGGTCTGCAGGCGAGATAGTGGAAGAGCCCAGAGTGTTGTGGATTGTTTTGCCACAGAAAACTGTTTGGGGGAACTGGTGAGCCTCCCTCTGGTTGGGTGGATGCACTTGGTGGGGTGGGACCCCTGTGACATTCCCACCCCTGAGGCTGTATAAGGACCCCCACTAAAGACCCCAAGAGCTTTGCAGGAGCCATTGGGGGTCCCCGTGTTCCTGGCTTATCTGGGATGGTTGTTCAGAGATTCTATTGCTTGTCTGGAGGCCGACATTAGCACGTACAGCTTGGCCTAGAGAGGAGAACTGGGTGGGCTGAGAGGGGGGAGCTGAAGGGACAGGCAGGCCCATCCTGGCAGGGAGGAGTGGAGGGTGGCCCATATGCCAGGTCCAGTCTTTGAAAGGTCTCCCACAAGTCCCACTCTCTGTGCCTGGCGGAGACCCTGGGTGGCTCCGGGGTCCTTGCATGTCAAGGCTGCTCTCCTCCATGGTATTCTCTGCCATGTCTCCCTGAAACCAGGTTGTGCCCAGGGGGGGAGGAAGCCCCTTCTCTGTCGGGAATGTGCCCACCCTGGTTTCTGGATTTGCCCCAGGAAAGATCCCGGGGGAGAGAAGGAGGGGGGTGCTGCTGTCATTGGTGGTTTGCGAGAGGGTCTTGGTTGCTGCACCTAGACCTGCATTTTGTCTCAGGATGGCCACAAAAACATTTCCCCAGCTTGGTCAAGTGTGTTATAAGTGAATATGGTCCTTGCAGGAAGAAAAGCACCCCCAGTTTACTTCATTTATCAACTATTGTTCGTCTTGTTTCCACTGAATTAATGTACTTTTACGGGGTTCCCGTAATTCACTGACCCATCAGCCAACAGGTCCACCCTCAGAAAACAAACTCTGGTTAAAAGTTGCAAGTGTGAATGCAGCCTTTGGTGAAGAAGTGACCAGGTTAAGTGGGCTGTTGGGATATCACCAGTTTGCCACAGCTGAATGTCTGCCCTGGCACTATTTAAGAGTGTCCATTCTTTCCAGTTTCTAGGAAAAAAAGTAGAAGCCTTTGGCTGGTGTGTGGGTGTGATGCCCCTGTCAGAGTCTGAATCCAAGCTGACAGGGAGTGGGAGTGTGGCTCCATTGGCTGTGGAGGAAACTGGACAAGAGCAAAGTCCGGATGGGCAGAGTAGGGAAGAGGTAGAACAAGGGAGAGGGAGTTCAGAGGAAGACCCAGGCCCACCCCCTCTTCCTCCTAGGGCACGCAGGAAGGAATGCAGAAGAGAGCAATGTGGGTTGCGTGGCTTACGGGGAGGAAAGGGTCCTGATTCCCTTCATTAGCCACACCTGGGAAGAGGGTTTAAAGAGATGCAAGCTGAGTGTGGCAGCCGCTGGGAGCAAACATGAGTTGACTTTGTTTATCTGTGTTCCTGGAATCCTCCCAACTGGGTTGATTTACTGCCGTTCCTTCACATCTGGAATTCCTTCTCTTGCCCTGCCGGATTAATTACCTCATCTTGCCTTGATTGTACTTATAATTAAAGTTTTTGTTGACAATGTTTTGGACTTATTTATTTTTATTTGATTTATTTATTTGATTTGTCAAGTGATTATAAGATAACAGGTATAAGCATAAACATAGTTATGAATACATGAGATGGATACGTATAAGAAAAATAAAAAGAAACAATAGGACAGGGATGGTAGGCATGTTGGTGCACTTATGCATGCCCCCTACAGGCCTCTTAGGAAAGGGGTGAGGTCAATAATAGACAGTGTAAGGTTAAAGTTTTTGGGGTTTGGGGAAGAAACCACAGAGTCAGGTAGAGGATTCCAGACATTGACCACTTTGTGGCTGAAGTCATATTTTCTGCAATCAGGTTTGGTGCGGTTTACCTTAAGTTTGTATCTATTGTGTGCTCTTGTATTGTTATGATTGAAGCTGAAGTATTCATTGACAGGTAGGACATTGCAATGTATTATTTTATATGCTGTATTTAGATTGGACCGAAGGCGGCGTAGTTAGTTTTCTCGGTCTAGAATTTCAAGTCTGGTAGCATAAGTTATTCTGCAACGAGTAGAGGAGCGGAGAACTCTTCTTGTGAAATATTTCTGGACTTTCTCAACTGTGTTAATATCAGATACATGATATGGGTTCCAGACTAATGAGCTGTATTCAAGTATTGGTCTAGCAAATGTTTTGTATGCTCTAGTTAGTAGTGTGATATTACCAGAGAAAAAGCTATGTAGGATTAGCTTAACAATTCTTAATGCCTTTTTGGCTATGTAGTTACAGTGAGCTTTAGCACTTAGATTATTAGAGATTTGATTCTCTGCAGCCAAAGGCTGTTCCTGGGAGAGTTTTTCTCCAGACCAGGAACAGCCTTTGGCTGCAGAGAATCAAGTCTCTAATGATCTAAGTGCGAGATCCGCCTTCGGTCCAATCTAAATAGGTCAGCAACAAGGAGGAAATGGTCACACAGACAATTTCTTTGGTGATCTCTCAGTGACCACTGATGGTCCCAACTTCCAGGTTGATGAACTGAGAGACTCCTTTGACTTTCAGACCCAGGAATTCCAGAGAGACAATCAGTGGATGAAAGATCAGCGCAGCTGTCTCCAGGAGAAAGTGGATCAACATAGGACCACAACGGAAGACCTGCAGAAAACCTGAAGAAGGTCATGCCATCAGTTAAAGCTAGAGAACGAATCCTTGGTGAAATACATTGAAGAACTCCACAAAGGACGACATGAGGTTGCTAGCCAAATGTCCATGGAAGACTTTCTTCTTTCCCCACCTGACACCCATCAATTCTCCAATGGGATTTCTACCCTGCTTGGATGGGGGAGGTATAACCACGGATCTCCTGAGTGGAGATTTGGTGGCTGTGCTGATCCCCTGGGCAGCTCCACAGGGAGGAAGCAAAGGAGAAATTAAATTCTGGAAGCAAAAGTCAGGTTTGCTGACTAAAAGTTTCTCACCTGCTCAACTGTTCTCCAAACTCTTCAATGAGGTCCTTTTTTTCAACTATTAGTTCGAAGTTCTTATACCTCCATTTTTTAATGTTTCCTTTCAGTTCCTCATTTTCTTTTATAATTTTTGAAATTGTTGATGTTTTTCTGTAAATAATGAAAATCAGAGAGAAATTAGCCCGCTATTTTTTTAACCAATCACCAAGTATTAAGTCCTTAATTTTTTTTCACTTTTGCCTTTGTCTTATAAACACACACACACACACACAAACATATTACTATGTGAGTAGGTGATTATAGACAGAAACAGAGACAGACAGACATATGGATAGATAAAGATATGTGAAAAAAGTCATACATCTTTTATTCTGTATGTTGTTTATATCTGGCCTCAGTGCTAGCAAATAAATTTGAATTTCTTTTTATACTGTTGCTTTTGTATTATAAACATACATACACACATAAACAAGCGTATGTATAGGTAGATAGATAGCGTTGGAAGCAATATCCTCCTGGGTTCAGTTCCAAGTGGGGAAAAAGGCCCTGGAAACATGGAGGCTGTTTGGGAAGATGGTTTAATGGTGGACAGGACCACATGGCTTCGAGCTCTTGGGCGAAAAGGGCGACCACATGCTTCAAGGTGTTGGGCGCAGGAAAAGAAGGGAGGGCTGAGATGCTGAGAGTCCCTTATATATCCTCTGTTGGGCCCCACCTTAGTGTTTCCTGTTCCCATTGGCTGCCAGACTCCCAGGGGCGGGTCTTAGCTATCTTTGTAGGCTTTGTCTGGAGCTGAAGGGGGGGCAGGGAGCTGCAGAGAGAGAGAGAGAGAGAGAGAGAGAGAGAGAGAGAGAGAGAGAG
>NW_020718323.1:2229-21972 GCF_900518725.1 Notechis scutatus
TCCTCCTCCTCCTCCTCCTCCTCCTCCTCCTCCTCCTCCTCCTCCTCCATCAATTGTTGTGTTTGCTGATAAGTAGCAAGCGCGATTTCTAAAAAGCTAAAAGTTTCTCTCAAAGCATCCTTGCCTTCTTTCTGTATTTTTCCATATTCCTCTCTTAGTTCATCAATGGATAAAGCCATTATAAACCTTTTCTTCTTTCCCCCCCCTCTTCTTCTTCTTAAAACAACCAAGATATTTCAAAGCTTAAAACAATTCCCCAAAGTCCCAGAGTCATCAAGCAGTCCAAAGAGAGCACAAAGTTCTTCTCTTCACACTTTTTCTTCCTGGGGCAATATCAATTGGAAAAAAAAAACCCAGTCTGTATTTTAAAGCCTTATTACAATTAACTTCTAGTCTCAAAATCTTCCAGGCATCTCCTCCAACCAGATCTTAATATAAATTTTTCTTTTGTCCTCTCCATTCCCACTTGTAACAAAGAGCTTTAAATTTTTACCTTCTATAAGAAAGCAGGTTTTTCAATGTCCATTTGTTAATTCCATAGGGAAGGAGAGTAAACTTTCTCTTTCAGCACTTTCATTCGCCGCTTATAAATCTCCTCTGGAAACAAAGTATCATTCAAAAAATCAAGGTTTTCAGGATGTTGAATGCATCTTAAGATCCCGGTTCAGCCAAAAAACTTTCACTTCAAAACTTTCACCTTCTTCCTCCAGCACGATCTTGTCCAGCTGCCGGCTTCTTTGTGGCGGCCATTACTGACTGCCGCTCCACCGCCTTGAGAAAAGGGAGTTATGCTGGGTGGGGAGGGGGTCTGTGATACCCCCAAACCCCTGTCCACATCCCCCCTATCTTCGGCTGCCTCTTCGGGGAAGCCTTATCATCCAGACCCGTCAGGATCGGAGGCACCAAGACGGCTAGTGCAACAGGGATCACGCAGGATCGCGAATCCCTGCCGCCACCGAAGCCTGGCAAACCAGAAGTCAGCTCTTTTTCAAGTCTTTTATATTCATCCTCTAGAACCTTAGTGGCTTGCCTTTTCCTAGTATTACTTTTCCTTGTATAATCTATTATCAAGCCTCTAGCATATGCCTTCATTGTATCCCATATATTTTGAATTGATGTATCTTCTTTTTTATTTTCTCTGAAGAAAAAGGCCAAATCTTTCTCCATCCGCTGTGTAAAGTCTTTTTCCTTCAAAATAGTATTATTTAATGTCCATCTCGATCTTCTTTTTTGTCCTTTCCATTTAATTGTCATTGGATTATGGTCTGCCCAAGTGCTTGTTTCAATATTTATTTCTTGAGTATTAGATATTAATTCTGTTGACATCCATATCATATCTATTCTGGACCATGATAAATGTCTATTTGAATAGAAGGTATATTGTTTAGTTTTAGCACTTCTTTCTCTCCATGTATCTCCATGTAAATTTAATTCATCAACCATTTTAAAAAAGGATTTTGGGAGAGTCTTTCTGTTTTGCTTTGTTGTTGTTGCTGTATAGTCCAATTTATTGTCTACAATTCCATTAAAATCTCCCATCATAACTATATTGGCATAGTCCAGTTCAATTATTTTCATATGTAATTTTTTTGTAAAATTATTCTTGTTTGTCATAAGGAGCATAAATTGCAATCAGGAGTGTTTTCATATTAATGTCCATTATTTCCACCATTAATACTCTTCCATCTTCATCAGTATAGATCAATTTTGCTGGGGTGGTCTCTTTAATATATAAAACCACTCCTCTTTTCTTACATTGGCTCAAGGAAGTAAATATTTTCCCTAATTTTGGCTGCACCAACAATTGTTCATATTGTTTTTTAATATGTACTTCTTGTGTACAAATTATATCAAATTTTAATTTCTCTAATTTATGAAAAGTTTTCCTTCTTTTAACGGCTGAATTAAGTCCATTTATATTAATTGTAATCAATTTTTTCTCTTCCATGGTTATATTTTATAGTTGGGTTTAGCAGCTTTTGTAGATCTTGGCTCAGGTTGTTCTTTGGCTTCCACCTTTCCACCTACTGCGCCTTCTTCTTTTTCAGTCCCCATTTAACAGTCCTCTTGGAATTCAATTAGTGAGATCTCTTTTTCTGCCTCTTCCTCTTTCCTTCCAAAAAATTCTGTATAAAATAATTCCGCTTTCTCAATTGAGTCAATTCTATGTCTCTGTTCTTGCCATGTGAACATTAACCCTTCTGGGATCAGCCATCTATAATTCACCTCTTTTTTCAGTAGAATTTTAGTCAGGAATCAATATTCTCTTCTCTTCTCATCTCTCTCACTCTTCTGGGTATTTGTTTTAAGACCATAATCTCCTTGCCTTTATATTTCAACGTTTTCTCTCTTGCCACTTGCAATATTTGCGTTTTAATGGCTTTCTTTGTAAATCTAATATGAACTTCTCTTGGTAGGCTATTTCTCATCGCATATCTTGTAAAGACTCGATATACCTCATCTATTCCATCCATCAACTTCTCTTCAGTTATTTCCAAAGCTTAAGCCAATATTTCTATCATTATCTCAGCTAGATTTTGTCCTTTTTCTTCCTCTATGTTTTGAAATCTAAGATAAAATTCTGATCTGTCCATCTCCCATCTCAGCATACCACTTTTATCTTGTTCAACCACAGTTAATCTGTTATCGATGTCTCCAATCTTCTTGTCTCTTTGTTTATCTTCTTCTTCAATTTTTTGGAATCTCTCGTCATACTTTAACATCATTTGTTGAATTTTCTCCACTTTTTCATCAGTTTTCCCTGTTCTTTGTTCAATGTTCTGTGTTCTTTGTTCAATATTCTCTGTTCTTTGTTCGATGTTCTCTATTCTCTTTTCAATAGTCTCTGATCTTGCTTTATTATCTTGGATTCCTTGCATAATCATCTGCAGAGTCACTTTTTCTTGTTCTTTTTCTTGCTTTAACATTGTCTATATGGAACGTTGTCCTCCAGATGGTGGGGAGGCAGAAGTAGAAGTTGAGGAACCAGGAGCTGTAAATTTCCTACTCATTTTAAACAATTCAAAATCTTCAGGTTCTTCTAAACCTTAATCCAATTGTGAAGTAGCCAATTATAATCCAAGGTAAAAAATAAAAATGGTAGAGAGAAAAAAGCCCAATAGTAATAAGAAAAGGGGGGGAAACAAAGTTTCTTCAGGTTCTTGTAAACCTTAATCCAATCACTAGTTAAGTAAAGAAAAACACTTAAAAAGAACAAAAGAAGGGGAAAAATTCTTCAGGTTCTTCAACACCTTAATCCAATTGAAAGGTCTCAAATAGAAAAAAGTGCATAAAAATGAACCAAAAAGGTGGGTGAAAAAAAAATGCCAGGGAAAAAAAGAGAAAAGGCTTTTAAGGCTTTCCCTTCAAAATAAAAGGCAAACGTGAAGATTGAACTTCCAAAAAAAAAAAAAAAAAACCTCCAACCAGGCCAAAAACCCAAGTAGTTATTACAAGGATAAAGATTTTTTAAAAAAAATACAGTAAAGCTGTTAAGGAGGGGTAGCACAACTTAAAAATAAAATAAAAAGGGCACACTGCACTTTGTTTAGTTATCCAAGGCTCTTCTTATAACTCTCTTCTCCAAAGACTTATCACCTTTTCTTTTTGTAAGCTTCAACACCAGGCTCCAACTGTTGATAGAAATCCAGAAGAGCACCTGCAATAACACTCTCCCATGCTCTTCCCTCTATCTTACCACATAGCAATGTCCTTGAAAAGGAGTCTCAGTTCTTTCTTTCTCAGCTTCGTCTGATCACAGGAAATAAAGCATATTCAAGCCTCTAGTTGGCAGTGTTACAAAGTTTCTTTGCTCTCCCTTTCCTCCTCTCCCAAGCAAAACGTAATAAAAATTACCAAAAAAAGAGCAAAATATATATATATATATAAAAGGAAATAACTAAATAACTAAAGGGAGCCTCTAGCCTAAAATATTACAAAATCAAAAAGGAGAAGAAAAGATAGGTATAAATAAGAAAAGAACTAGTCCAGTTTCAAAATACAAAATCATGTATAGAAATCCAGCAATGAGAAAAAAACAACAACCTTACTTTGACATTTCCGTTTAAAATCGCAGCTTAATCACTTCTGTCAATACTTTTACAGATTCTTTCTTTTCCTTAGGGTGTCCTTTCAAGTCTTAGAATAAAAATGTTCTCACCAAACCAGCACACTTTCTCTTTCTGCTCTCTTCCATTTCGGAGCTGTCCCAACTTCAGCACCTTTAATGGCTGCTTCTTTGCCGCCGGCAAGAAGAGCTTCTCCTGGATCTACCAGGGACTTTGCGGTATCCCTGGGATCAACAGGATGCGCTCTTCACTTTTGCCATCTCTTCGGGATGGTGTAGATCCGTTTGGACCGTCCAGGGGCAAAGATATCAGCTGCGATCTCAGACCTCTGAGATCGCATGCCGTATTGTTGCGACCCCCTCTCCGCCCTCCTTAAGATAATATGAGAGTAATTTTGGATAACTTGGAATACTATGAGGCACATCCTGAAAAACAAATGGCTTTGATATTTCATTACGGCAAAAGTAATGATAGAGGGAGAATTGACAGACTCTATTAACATAAGAAAAAGAACAAGACAAGGGTGCCCACTATCACCTTTGCTATTTGTGTTAACTTTGGAAGTGTTAAACAGAAATATTAGAGATGAAAAGAGTATAAACGGAATGAAAATTAAAAAGGAAGAATTTAAATTGCAAGCCTTTGCGGATGATTTGGTTTTTATCTTAGAAACAGCACCAAAATTATTGGAAAAGATAGAGGCATATGGCAAGGTGGCTGGTTTGAAAATAAACAAAGATAAGACAAAGATTTTGACAAAGAATACGTTATTAAGACAAAAGGAAGAATTGGCAGATCTATTGAAAATTCAAGTCATGAATAAGATCAAGTATTTGGGGATACATTTGACAGCAAGATGTAGTACATTAAAAGGGTATAATTATATCAAACTTAAACAGCAGATAGCGCTAGACTTGGCGAAATGGGAAAATTTACAACTGTCACTAATAGGGAGAATCTCAACAATCAAGATGAATATATTACCCAGAATTTTATATTTGTTCCAAATAATTCCAATTAGGCTTGGAAAAGACTATTTTGAAGATTTAAATAAAATTATGCTGAAGTATATATGGCAAGGTAAGAAAGCAAGAATAAAGTTAAAACTTTTGCAAGATGCTAGAATTAGAGGAGGATTTGGTTTGCCTAACTGGGAATTGTACTACCAAGCTACAAACTTGATTTGGGTCAAGGAATGGATAACATTAAGAAACACTAGATTGTTGCCATTAGAAGGACATGATCTGTTGTTGGGGTGGCACGCTTTTTTATGGTACAAGGGAACTAAAATACAGGGGTATTTTAGAAGACATCATATACGGGAGTCTTTGTGGTTAAATTGGGAGAAGATTAAAAGACAATGTTATTTGAAAATTCCAGTCTGGTTATCGACTATTGAAGCATTTTCCTATCCTATAATATACAAGAAGGAACAAACAGTTAGATATGGGGAAATATTGAATGAAAAGGGTGAACTTAAATCTATGCAAAAACTAGAGGAACAAGGTATAAAGATGAATTGGTTTTCATTTGTGCAAATACATTCAAGGTATGATAAAGATTTTAAAACAGAAGGTTTCTATGATAAATTGACTGATCTAGGTAACATTTTGACAGGTACTGATGAAAAGGTGATTAAAAAACTGTATGGATATTAGAAACTAAACTAGAAGAGGAACAAGTTAAAGAAACTATGATTGTTTGGGGGAAGAACTTTGGATATGGGATTGATTTAGAGAAATGGCAAAAATTGTGGTCTCAAAATTATAAAATGACAATGTCAACAGCTTATAAAGAAAATTTGTATAAGATGTTTTACAGGTGGCATTTCCTCCCGACAAGAATAGCAAGAATGTTCAAGAATAAATCCGAAAAATGTTGGAAATGTCATCAGACACCTGGCTCATATTACCATATGTGGTGGACTTGTGCGGACGCTACAAAATACTAGACTAAAATCCACATGTGGTTGGAAAAAATGACAAAAACACATATAGACTTGAAATCAGAGATATTTTTATTGGGAATTTTACCTGATACATACAGCAAAGATTTGAAATACCTGATTGTAAATGTATTAACAGCGGCTAGGATTGTATTTGCTAAAAACTGGAAAAATGAGAAAATACCATCGCAGGAGGAAATCATTAAGAAAATATTGGAATGTGCTGAAATGAGTAGATTGACATTTGAAATTAGAGAACAAGAGGATAAGCAATTTTATAAAATTTGGGACCTTTTCTATCAATGTTTAGATAATAAAATACAATAATGAAATATGTAGATTTATAGAAAATAATAAATATATAAAGATGTACTGCTTTTTTATTATATCTACAAAATGTTTTTAGGATAGATTTGGAGGATAATATGAATTGTTGTAAAATAAACTAAGTAAATTATGGTTATCTCGTAAAATATGAATGAATAAAACTAGAGTCAAATGATTGATTAATAATGATACTAGGGTATTCAATTTTCGATTGATAATATGAGCTATTATGTAATGTAACTGTAACTGAAGACTACGAAATGGATGCACAAAAAAATTTGTAAACCAACGGGCACACTGCTTGTATACCTATGGAAGAACGTTTGATGTTTTTATGTTTTGTTTGTTTATGTTTGTTTTTAAAAACCAATAAAATTTACACACACAAAAAGAGCAACTTCATTCTCTTCGCTGATGATGTAAAGCTATTCAAGACCACAGACAATACTGCTACCCTTCAAATAGACCTCGACTATGTATCAGAATGGTCAAACAAATGGCAACTTCAAATCTCAAGAAATAAATGCTCTGTCTTACATATTGGCAAAAAAAATCAGAAAATAAAATACAGGGTGAATAGTCAAGACCTTGTTGATGATCCAAACTCTGTCAAGGATCTTGGAGTATTCATCTCTAATGATTTAAGTGCTAGAGCCCACTGTAACTATATAGCCAAAAAGGCATTAAGAGTTGTTAACCTAATATTACGTAGCTTTTTCTCTGGTAATATTACACTACTAACTAGAGCATACAAAACATTTGCTAGACTAATACTCGAATACAACTCATCAGTCTGGAACCGACATTATGTACCTGATATTAACACAGTTGAGAAAGTCCAGAAATATTTCACAGAAAGAGTTCTTCACTCCTCTACTCATTGCAGAATACCTTATGCCACCAGACTTGAAATTCTAGACCTAGAAAACCTAGAACTATGCCACGTTCTGTCTGAACTAAGTATAGTATATAAAATCATACATTGCATTGTCCTACATGTCAATGAATACTTCAGCTTCAAACATAACTGTAGTGGAGCGGCGGAATAACAGAGGCGAACGTAGAGCAAACTTCAGCTTTATCTTTATTGAAACAATAAAGGGTTGCCGCAATTGCCGCGCTAACAAGGCACCCAGCTGGCGGGCAACATCTGATGCCATTTGACAACTCCCATTTATAGTCAGCTGTCAAACGGTGTCAGCCAATAGGAACGGTCCATGTTCCCGCTGGAAGCACGGACCGGAGTGAAGACTTCAGCTCAATCTTTTTGGAATGCAACACTCCTTTCTCCCCGAATGGAGCATGCGTAGTCCTTCAGGTAACTCAGGCGCTTGCGCAGGTGACCAGATCTTCTCAGCTCTGACAGAGCTGCTGCTGGATGGGTGTCCTCTGCTTGGCGAGCAGCTTCTGGTGATGAAGAAGCAGGCACCTCGGCTTCAGGCGGCCCCAGGTGTAGGACTGATGACTATTCAGGTAGGCTCGCGTCACTGTCATTTTCATGGTGAGCTTCCTTGGGTGCTGGTGGTCTCGCTACAGCAAGAACGTCCGGAGGGCCACCTGTAGACGTACCCAAATGCCCCCTTAGTTGGTCGACATGGCGGCGCCAAATGCGACCGTCTTGCAATTGGACCCTGTAAGACTTAGGACCGGTTACTGCCACAATCCACCCAGGCATCCACAAAGGGTGACCCGCATACTTCCTAGCATAGACCTGGTCATTCTCAGCAAACTTCCTAGTCTGGCTATTTGATCCCAGGGGTGTGACTGGGGTGTAATTTGGATGGAGTCTGTCTAGAGTAGTCCTCAGATGGTGACCCATGAGCAGTTCAGCTGGAGACCTATTTGTGGTGGCATAGGGAGTCGTATGCTGGGTTAGGAGGTACTTAGCAAGTCTGGAGTGCCAATCTATGGACCCAAGCATCTCCAGGACATCCTTAGCAGATCTGACTGCCCTTTCAGCCAGACCATTACTGGCAGGGTGAAAAGGAGCTGTTAGGTCGCGTCTGATTCCTTGGTTAGCTAGGAAAAACTCAAATTCACAGGAAGTAAACTGGAGGCCGTTATCAGACACAATGGTGTCAGTGAGACCATGGGTGGTGAATATTCTCATCGGGGCCTTAATGACAGCTTCTGAAGTTGTGGAGGTCATTAAAGTCAGCTCTACCCATTTAGAAAAAGAATCAACCATAACCAAGAATGTTCGCCCATGAAAAGGGCCAGCCAGATCAATATGCACCCTGGACCAGGGGCCCCCTGAATCTTCTCACGTTCCTGGAGAGGATGCTGGTGGAGAAGGTCTGGTGTCCTGGCATGGCTGACAAGCATTCACCCAGCTAGTAATCTGAGCATCCATGCCCGGCCACCATACATAACTGCGAGCTAGAGCCTTCATCCTGACAATGCCAGGGTGACCCTCATGCAGGACTTCTAAAACTGAGGTCTGCAACTGGGAAGGTCTGCACTACCCTGGTCCCCAAATAAAGAAGCCTTGCAAAGAAGACAATTCTTGCTGGTGAATTTTGAAAGGCACGAATTTGGAAGAATAAGGGGATGTAGGCTACCCCCTTCCCACCCAGTCAAGGTCTTGGGAAATTACCTTGACTTGGCAGAGTGGGCAGCAATATCAGAGGTGGTGATGGGAAGCTTGAGGTCATTGATTAGGAACACAGCATTGGTTGGTGCAGGATCCTCAACTGGAACAGGCAGGGAGCAGCGACTAAGGGCATCAACATGGCTGAGGCTTTTGCCTGCTCGATGAACCAGTGTATCGGAATATGCAGCCAGAAATAATGTCCACCTGGTCATTCTTGGAGACAAAATCTGAGGCGTTTGTCTGTTGCCTGACAAAAGACCCAAAAGAGGCTTATGATCTGTAACTAACTCGAAATGGTGTCAAAATGGAACTTCTTGACTGAAGCAAGTGCATCCTAAGCCTCTTTGTCTATTTGACTGTAGTTGAGCTTAGCTGGAGATAACATTCTGGAGAAAAAGGCAATGGGTGCCTCAGAACCATTAGGCAGACTGTGACTTAAAATGGCTCCTATGCCAAAAGGTGATGCGTCTGCAACTAAGACTCAAGGCAAATTTTTGTTGAATTGAATTAGAACAGCATCAGATGTAAGTAATGATTTGACTGCTTTGAAAGCATAGGCTTCCTTAGGTCCCCAATGCCACAGGGATTGTTTGTCCAGGAGTCTATGCAGAGGTTCTGCAATGGAAGCCTTATGTGGCAAAAATGAAGCATAGAAGTTAAGGAGCCCCCAAAAATCCTGAAGTTCAGTTTTGTTAGTTGGTGTGGGTGCCTTGTGAATAACCCTTACTTTGTATTCGATTGGGTGAATGCCAGAGGCGTCAATTCTGTACCCCAAAAATTCGACCTGTGGGGTGGCAATAGTGCATTTCCCGTTTTTCAATTTGAGACCTGACTTTCTGAAACACTTGAGGACACCCCTGACTCTTTGCAGTAACTGTGGCTTGTCAGGGGCAGATATTAAAATGTCATCGAAATAAGGTATTACGCCAGATAACCCTTGAAGCAGTCTTTCTATTAATGATTGGAAAATTCCTGGGGCTACACTAACACCAAATTGGAGGCGCCTACACTGAAACGCGCCCCTGTGCATTACAATAGTTTGTAGCTCTGTGGCTGTGTCATCAACAGGGAACTGTTGATAGGCTTGTGATATGTCTAGTTTCACGAAAATGGTTCCTGGCTCAAAAGAATGCAGCAGGTGCTGAATAATTGGGACTGGATAAGCGCTGATTTGTAAATATTTGTTTAACAAGAACTTGTAATCAGCACAAATTCTAAAAACTGCCATCTTTCTTCAAGGGTATCACTATTGGGGTTTCCCTTTTTGTGAAGGCCACAGGCTCTAATATGCCCTGTTTAATTAATTTGTCTAGTTCCTTGTCCAGCTTAGGACGGATTGCAAAAGGTACTCTCCGAGGATTTAAACGAATTGGAACTGCTAGAGGGTCCAAGTTGAAAGAAATTGGGGTTCCCAAATAACAGCCTAGGCCTTCGCTGAACACATCAGCATAGTCATTGAACAAGGCATCCACCTCTGAATTTGCAATAGAGTGGATTCCGCCTATATGAAGGCCAAGGGCAGGGAATCAGTCTAACCCCAACAGGCTTGGGAGGGCACCATCCACTACCACTAAAGGCAAGTGACCGTTAAAATTTTGAAATTGAATAAAAAACTTGCCTTTTTCAGATGACTGGGATGGTTCTGCCTTGGTAGTCACGTAGGGTTAATTTGCAGCCTTGAAGACTCTTCTTTGCCATGCTGGGGTGCAGTCTTTTCAATGTGCTCAACAAGATGATGGACAGTGCTGAGCCAGTATCTACCTGCATCCTGCAATGTTTCCCTTCTAAAGAAATAATAACACTAATTTTTTTTAGAGCCTTTGATTGTCAGCTTGGCATGGTAGCAGGTGAAACAGTCTTCAGATTGTTTTTGAAAATGCTGAGTTGTCTGAGGTTTCTGTGGTTGGGCAAAAGTCTTTCCCGCCTGACACATCCTGGCTAAATAACCCTTTCACTTGCATTTTAGACAAATGGCATTCCTGAACTTGCAGGATGCCCTAAGGTGATTTCCTCCACAGCTTAGACAGATGGGTTGAGATCGTGGAGGTTGACTGGGAACTGACCTGTTTTCCCTCTGACTGGTTTTGGACTGCCTGAGGTGATTTACATAACTAGTTTCTTCAGAGCCTTCCTCTGTGGAGGCTTCATCGTAATGAATGGCTGAGCTGTTCTGACTGACTGGATTTCCCTGAATTTCTGCTGTTGAAAATGCTGACAGCTCTGCAGCTTGAGATTCCTCTATTGCTAATTTTAGGGTCCAATCCCATTTAGCCAATAGACGCCTTTGTAGCCTTAAATCCCGGACTCCACAAACTAGTTGATCTAATAATATGTCCTCCAGATAATCTCTAAACCCACAGTGCAAGGCAGCTGTTTGTAAAGCTGCCATATACTCACTAATAGTCCCTCCCTCAGCCTGGGTCCATCTCCTAAAAACATGACACCTGGCAATTCGGGAGGGCTTAGGGGAATAATGGTTAGAAAAAATTTACTGCAATTCTTCCCATGGAACAGTCTTAATTGAACACGGAGCCAGCAATGCTGTAGCAGTGTCAAACACTGTGGCTCTGCAAAAACTTAAAATGTAAGATTTTTTCCTATGGTTGGAAATGTCAGCAAGGTCTATGGCATATAGGAAACAGTCGAATCAGTTTCTGTAGGACTCCCATGTCTCTGCTGTTGGTCTGAAAGGCGGGAATGCAGGGTTTGAAGTCATCTCGTCTCAGCGGTGGCGGTTCTTTTGTGGAAAGTTGAAATTCGAGCTCACGAATAGTGACAGTAAGCTCTTAAAGTGACATGCAGCTCGGTAGTGGCTTTCGCTATTTTTGTAGTGACTTTGCTCAGCGATTCTTTGCTCTTATATGTATTCCACCCTTGTCGCCAGTGTAGTGGAGCGGCAGAATAATTGAGGCGAACGCGGAGTAAACTTCAGCTTTAACTTTATTGAAACCATAAAGGGTTGCCATGACTGCCGCGCTAACAAGGCAGGCAGCTCGCAGGCAACAGCTGATGCCGTTTGACAGCTCCCTTTTATAGTCAGTTGTGAAATGCTTCAGCCAATAGGAACAGTCCGTGTTCCCTCAGGAAGCACGGACCGCAGTGAAGACTTCAGCTCAGTCATTTCAGAACGCAACAATAACAATACAAAAGCAAACAATAGACACAAACTCAGAGTAAAACACACCAAACTTGATTGCAGAAAATACGACTTCAGCAGCAGAGTTGTCAATGTCTGGAATACTCTACCTGACTCTGTGGTTTCTTCCCCAAACCCCAAAAACTTTAACCTTAGACTGTCTACTATTGACCTCACCCCTTTCCTAAGAGGTCTGTAGGGGGCGTGCATAAGCGCACCAATGTGCCTACCTTCCCTGTCTTATTTTTTCTTTTTTTTCCTTATTCGTATCCATTTCATGTATTCATAAGTATGTTTATAGTTATACCTGTTATCTTATAATTGCTTCACAAAATAAATAAAAAACATCATCCCTGAAATAACACCAACCTATATAGCAACAAAAACACACATAATTAGCCATAGTCCTTAATTTAGTCTAAAATCATATCAGAACATCTCTGGTAACAGTTTATCCAGCCTGGTTTCAGAAATTTTATTAATGTCATTGATGATAGTTATGCTTTAACATCAATTCAGATTGTGACAATTGAAAGATATGATTAATTCAAATAGTTTGAATTGTTTTAGCAACTTTACTACTCAATTATTATAATTCAAAATTCACATGGAATGAAAAAAGATAACTGACAACATGTAAAACATTATTTCAAGATATGTGATTTTATACTGGATGTAAACTGAACAAAAATAAACGCCAACACAAGGAGCCTTAATGAGATTTCATCATCAGATGTTCCTTGGTGTTCATGTCAGGTCTCAGTGTAATAATGTAGCATTTGGGGATAAAAATGCAGCCCAATAATCCCAGGCTGGAGGCCAAGATGGAGAAGATCTGCACAGCCACCATGTATTTCCCTTTGGTGCTCAGGTAGCTGGGGACAAAGGAGATCCATACACTGCAAAAAACCAACATGCTGAAGGTGATCAGTTTGGCTTCATTGAAGGTCCCTGACAGATTTCGAGCCAGAAATGCCACCAAGAAACAGGTGGCAGTCAGAAAACCCATGTAGCCAAGGGCAGTGTAGAACATGGCCACTGAACCTTCATTGCACTGCAGCAGGATGTGTTCTGGCTGGGAATGAAAGTCAGAATCTGGGAATGGGGGAAAGATTCCCAGCCATGTCATACAAATGCCTACTTGAATACCAGAGCAGGATAAAACAATCGAGTGGGCCAGAGCCTTCCCCAGCTATTTCCTCATCCTGCTTCCTGGCTTTGTAGCCAGGAAGGCCACCACCACCATTACAGTCTTGGCCAGCAAAGAAGATACGGCAACAGAGAAAACAATACTGAAAATGGTTTGTCGAAGGAGACAGGTCGTTTTCATGGGGCGACCAATGTAAAGAAGGGAGGTCAAGAAAGAAAACAAGAGAGAAACCAGGAGAACATAGGTGAGTTCACGGTTGTTGGCTTTGACCATGGGAGTGTCTTGGTATTTATTGAAGATTCCCAGAATAAAGACAGTGGTTAGGGACAAAGCAATGGCAAAGAAAGTCAGGAGTCCCAATGATTCTTCATAGGATATGAAGCTTATGCTTTTGGGGACACACTGATCCCGCTTCTTATTGGAATACTGGTCATCTGGACACTTTTCACAATGGGCTGCATCTGAAAAAAAAATGGTTAGTGCGTATCTCTTTCTGCTGCTGTAGGAGCATGAAAACCGCATCAGAAATCAATTATTTCATTTTCAAGGAATAATATCATATTTCTGCCCAGGGATATTCATATGACACAACATTAGTTAAAATAACCAACAACCTTTTTAAAGGCTGAAGATGAATGTGATTATCAGCTCTCAAAACTTGTCCTCTTTCCCAAAACCAAGCAAGAAAGTAACACCTCAATAGAAAGCAGCAACCTTTCATTATTTATTTTAATGCTCACGTCATCGTACAAAATTCGGTGATAGTGCTCAATCTTTGAAATGTTTGTGGATGCCTTCAAGATGAGTAATGTTTTTTCTTGTTTCTTGATCAAATACCCCAAAAAAGCAATAGAGAATTTTTGATTGTATCCTGATTTTTTGTTGTTTTTGAATCCACCTACTGTACCTTCTTGCCCAGAGAATGTTCCTTCCATACACAGAGAACAGTTGTAGCAGCAAACTGGGGCTCCCTTTCTCACAAGCTTGCATAACCCAGGGAGCAACTTTCTGTACATCTTGAATAAGGCATTGTCTGAACATAAACCAAAAGATTAATCAGGGCAATATATGAATTAGAGGCAATATATAAAGGGACGTGGTGGGTCAGTGGCTAAGACGTTGAGCTTGTCTGTCAGAAAGGTCGGCAATTTGACGGTTTGAATCCCTAGCACCACGTAATAGAGTGAGCTCCCATTACGTGCCCCAGCTTCTGCCAACCAAGCATTTCGAAAGCATCTAAAAATGCAAATAGAAAAATAGGGACCATTTTGGTGAGAAGGTAACAGCGTTTCAGGTGCTCCCAATGTTTAGTCATGCTGGCCACATGATGACAGAGAAGTCTTTGGACAGTGCAGGCTCTTTGGCTTTGAAATGGAGATGAGCACCATGCCATAGAGCTGGAAATGACTAGCACGTATGTGCAAGGGGAACCTTTACCTTTAAACATGAAAGATTAATATGAATTAGAAGGTTTTACTGAAATCAGCTGGCTTACAGAAGCTCAGGAGCACGTTGAACAAAATCAGTCAAGAAATAATGGCATAAACTTTAATTACTCTACTTGCAAGAGGCAAATGAAGGGTCATTCTCTTTCCTCTATCAATCTCCATTATACATTCCAAAGCAGATTCGTTGCCTTATTCTTCTTTCCAAAGGAAAGAAGTTCCATTGCAAAAGGTGTTTCTTGTTAGGGCATGCATGAGAATGCTATAACTTGTATATATTTTTCTCCATCTTAGCTTTCTCAGGAAAATCTAGCTTTGTCTAGAATCCCTATCTTTCTGTCCTACAACTGATCATTGTATCATCATATGTAAATGGCTTTTTTTAGCTGCCCTCATTTCCCTTACCACATTCTTGATGATATCTTGCTCTTATGCAATTCTGTGGGCTTAACCATTCCTATTCTTGATTTTCTCCCAAAAGTGCTTTTTCAAAAGACAACTGATCTTTGTTTTCTCTTGAAGACATTTCACTTCTCATTTCAGAAGCTTCTTCAGATCTGACTGAATGGTGGCGTATAGAAGGATTTATATTCCTTGCAGTCATCTGGTCATTAGCAGTCTTTCTGAAAGTTGTTGAGGCCTCTTGGAATTTATGTGTGCCCTCAGGGTCACGTTAATAGTGCAGATAGGTGTGGAACCTTCCTGCGATTGCTAAATCTATATCCTGTTGACAACACAGTCTTTTCAGCAATTCCAAATCCTTCCATCCTCCACCATTCAGTCAGAACTGAAGAAGCTTCTTGGATGAGTGAAACATCTTCAAGGGAAAACAAAGTCCAGGTGCCTTCTAAAAAACACCTTTGGCACAACCATGACCTGGTTGACTGACAATCTCCATAGACATTCTGGATTTTCTGTTACTGAAAACAAGATAATGCAGCAGGTTCCAGTGTGTGACAGATTATTGTAAGACCTCTAATGTAAAATGATATCTAATAAATTAATTTAAGTTCTTTTAGTTGGAAGTTATCTCAATTGGTATCTATAAGAATTATTTTTGAGCAGAATATTTACACATATGGAGATAAATATAGGAGCAAAATCCAACTACTTTGTTAAATAAAGTTGGCCATTGGATGGCACTTTGATTGATAGAAATCTTGACTTCCAAGGAGGATTGGCTTTCTACACTCCCAATTTTCACCCCCGCATTTGATTTGTTCCGAACTCATGTCCAGTGCATGATATCAAAGTCACCAAGAGGAACTCCATTTTCATCAAAATAAATCCCATCTCTGGAAATATTGTGATATTGGAAGTTTTTCAGGAACCTATGAAGCTGCAGGAACATAGAAAAAACTATCAGAATTTGAGCCTTTATTCAACGTTTTTCTTGCTCTTATTCTGGATTGGAGGTACTCTGAATAATTCAACCTCTTCAAATCATCACTACAGTCTGAAAGAGATTTCATGGGAAGCTTCTTTCAGTCATTCTCCAGGAATTTACACCTCTTTGTTCAATATTGATCTCACATTCTTTTTTTTTTAACATTCATTTTCTATTTTATAACACATACCTATTTTCAATCGAATTCTGCTTAGTACATTCACTTAAAATACACACTAAATTCTTAAAAGAAACAAGTATATATGTATATATATCTGTATATATATGTATAACAACAGTAAATGGAATAATTATTCTATTAAAGTACAGCTCTGCCATTAATATTATAACAATCTTTTACATTTCTATTTCTTTTAACAAACATTACCTAGTAATATCAGTTGTCTTTCACTTTAATCATCTATATTTCATATTTTATTTATTACTGTCTTTAAATAAAAAACCAAACAATAGTTATTAAAACTAGTCAATAAAGTTATTATTGTTATTCAAGTTCATCTTATCAACTGATAAAAATCTTCCATGTTTCTTTTCAGTTTTTTTAAACGTTCTTTTTAAATCATTGAGAGCCTTATTCTCTTTACAAACAAATATTCCACTACACATCAATAGAAATTTTTTCTATCACTTTAATCATCTAACATATTATATAACAATGCTATCCCATGCACCTTTGCAGAATCCTCTCAAGTTAAATTTTAACCATTGTCTCTGTGTCTTTTAAATAGGTTTATACCTTTAATTCTTGTATGTTTTTCTTGTACCTCTATATCTTGTTTCTGTCTTTTATAGCTTCTTTTCCTTTTCCTTTCCCTCTTCCCTCTCTTCTTCTCCCTCCCCTTTTTATTCCCTTTTCTATCTGATTCTCCCTTCTGTGATCCTCCCTTCTGCTTCTTCCTGATATTATGATTACTTTTCAAATTACTCTTTTTTTTGGTTGTTGCTTCAGTACTTAAGTTTTTAACTCCCTTTCCCCCCTTTCCCTTTTTTACCACACTTAAAATTGCGTGGTCATTAAAGATGGCTTCTTCGTTGTCCCGCCCTTCTTGTTCTGCCAGCGTTTCTTGTTGTTTTTCATAGTTCAAGATCTCCATTTCTAAAAATTGAAATATGAAGCCAAGACATCCTCTTCCATCTTGTGCTTCTTCTTTTTGTTCTTTAAGTCTCATTTTTAACTCTTCAAGGAGTGATGCCATTTTTAAAAAATTTAAACAACCCCCAATTGATTTTATCTTATTTCATTAGGATCCTCCATCCAAAGTTCCAGGAATCATCCAATAATCCAAAATTGTTTCTTGCTTCTTTTCTCACTTTCTCTTTCCAGGGGCTTTGTTCTCTTGTAACAAAGTTTCAGGTACAATGTATCTTTTGCAAGCCTTGTTAAAATTCCACTATCAATTTTTTGTTAAGTTCCAGGTGGTCTCCTCCATTTTCCAGATTCCACCCTCTTTTATCCTTTTTCCCTCCGCTGCTTTCTTTCTTTTTTTTTAAATAAAGTTTTTTTAAATTATCCAAGAATCTTTATCCCTTTGACACTTTATTTTCAGCTAGAAGTAGCCTATTAATGTCAAAGTGGATTAGTATCAATTTCTTATTCGAATCTCTTCTTCTTAATGTTCCAAGTCAGTTAAAACTGTCAATGTTAGAGGGAAAAAAGCCAATTCCATTTCCTTTCCCTTTCTCTTTCGCAGCTTAAATTCTTTTTTAGGAATAGTATTAGTCTTTAAAATTCAGGTTCCAGGTACCTTAAATAGATGTTCTCCATTCAACCCATTCAGTCAAACTTTC
This sequence comes from Notechis scutatus, assembly GCF_900518725.1. The sequence continues at coordinate 20,089 of NW_020718323.1, forward strand.
TCCTTTAAACTTCCTCCTGCACAATCTTGTCCTGCACAATCTTTGAGGTGGCCATTTCTGACCACCGCTGCAACCGCCTTTGGGAAAGGGAGTAATGGCCAGCCGGGGAGGAGAGATGCAGCTCTCCTCAACCCTGCTGACGGATCCCCCTTCTTCACCACCTCTATGGGGGGGGCTTCAGCCCTGAATCCGGGCGGCTCGGGGTGCTCCAGCGGCAAGCATGGATCAAAACCGTGGATGATCGCGATTTCGGTCTGTCGCCAAAGAAGCCCAAACCCGAAGTCCCAATATTGATCTCACATTCTTGAAAACATGGAATAGGTAACACCACCAGGTGGCTTTGTATCTGTCTGACCAATTATATTCAACATGTAATCCTCTGAGGAGGGAAGTAAGCAATGGGGTATCCCAAGCTTCCATTTTAGGCCTGGCACTCTTCAATGCCTTCAAAAAGGATCTAGGCGAGGGAATTGAAGGGGAACTCATCAAATTAGCAGGTGACTCTAAGCTGGCAGGAATAGGCAACACCCCTGAAGACAAGTTCAAGATCTTGGCAAAACGATATTGGCAAACTGAACATGGGCCCTTACCTAACAAAATGAAATTCAGCATAGGTAAAAGTAAGGTTTTCCACTGAGGCAAGAAAAACCAATAGTATAGGTTACAGACTATGTGAAACTTAGCTTAATGCCAATAACTTTGAGAAGGGTTTTCGAGTCCTAGTGGACAATCACTTAAATATGAGCCAACAATGTGTGGCAGTAGACAAAAATGCCAATGCAATTCTAGGTTTCATTAACAGAGGGATAGAATCAAGGTAACATGAAATTCTAATATCACTTTACAAAGCCTTAATAAGACCACATTTAGAATACTGCATCCAGTTCTGGTAATCAACACAATATGAAAAAGATATTGAAACTCTGGAAAGACTGCAGAGATGAGTAACAAGAAATGATTAGGGGGATGGAGGCTAAAACATTCCAAGAACAGTTACAGGAATTTGGTATGTCTAGTCTAATGAAAAGAAGGAGTGGGGAGACATGATATCACTTTTCTAATATTTGAGGGGGGGGGGGGGTCAAAACATTTTCCAAAGTACCAATAGGCGAGAAAAGAAACAATGGTTGGAAACTTAAAGAGAGAAGCAACCTACAAATAAGAGGAATTTCTGAGCAGTGAGAGCAATCAACCATTGTAATAGCTTGCCTTCAAAAGTTGTGAGTGCTCCATCACTGGAGGCTTTCAAAAAGAGACCTGGGCAACCATTACTCTGAAATGGTATAGGGTGAGGGTCTTCAAACTTGGCAAGTTTAAGACTTGTGGACTTCAACTCCCAGATTTCCTGAGCTAACATGACTGGAGGAGGAATTGTGGAAGTTGAAGTCCCCAAGTATAGGGTGTCCTGCTCAATTTATGGGTTGGACTAGGGAACCTGTGAAGTCCTTTCAAACTCCATTATTCTAAGTTTCATGTTCTATGTTTTGCTGCTTCACTGTCACAGCCCATCTGAGGCATCACCATTTGCAAATATGGGAAAACATGTCATGGGAGAAGATGGAGAATACAATTTTACCACCAGTCTTCATCAAGATGAAGTTAGCGGAGTTTAATTTTGGGCTAGGAATGTAACAAAAATTGCATAGCAATGTTACCTCTTTCAAAGAGTAGCTATGGAAGCATATCCATTAGTTCAGGATATGTCTGGATGAATCTTTGGTTGCCCCCAGAAGATGCTTTGATTTATACCTTGCTGCTATGTTACAAATTTTTACCCAGCAAAATCTAATTTTAATCCAGAACAAACAACCCAGCTGACATCCTTAGCTTGGAGACTACTTTGTGATCACAATAAAAGGTTGAGGATTGCTGGACTATTCTGAT
>NW_020718324.1:0-21814 GCF_900518725.1 Notechis scutatus
GGTGTTTGGTTCCCACAGCTTCCTCCTGATCTCTTTTCCTACACATTATCTCACCACCCACCCACATGTTTAGCTGCTGTCAGTGGGAACAAGTGCGTCAATCGTTTTTTATAAGGTATCATGTTCAGTAGCTGTTGCTGAACAGCTGAATTCCTCTGAATTTTACAGCGGTCTCTTTAGCAATATTTATTGAGATGGGAGGGAACTGCAAGAATTCCAGTCGTTCAACAATTCCCCATTTTGTAACATACAGATATCATTTTCTTTGACTCCTGTATACTATCAAAATGGAAATGAAATAAAAGAAACACGAACAATTCTTCCACTATCATAATGATGTTATATCTCATGCTTTTACATTTGTTCTGGCTGTGAGATGCTCCTTTGTGTTCAGGTCTGGCCTCGGATAATGTAGCACTTGGGGATGAAGATGCAGCCCAGCAGACCAGCACTGGAGGCCAGGATGGAGAAGACCTGCACAGCCACCATGTGTTTCCCTTTGGTGCTCAGGTAGGTGGGCACAAAAGTCACCCAGACACTGCAGAAGACCAGCATGCTGAAGGTGATCAGCTTGGCTTCGTTGAAGGCCCCAGGCAGATTCCTGGCCAGGAAAGCCGCCGTGAAGCAGACGGCAGCCAGGAAGCCCATGTAGCTGAGGGTGACGTAGAACATGACAACGGCCCCTTGGTTGCATTGCAGGATGATCTCTTCAGGTTGGGAGAGGAGGTCAGAGTCAGGGAAGGGGGGAGAAGCTCCCAGCCAGATGGAGCAGATGATAACTTGGACACCAGAAGAAGACAGGATGATGGAGTTGGTCAAGCTCTTCCCCAAACATCTCTTTGCTCGGTTTCCTGGTTTTGTGGCCAGGAAAGCCAGCACCACCATGATGGTTTTGGCCAAGAGAGAAGAAACGGCAACTGAGAAGATGATGCTGAAAACCGTTTGTCGGAGAAGGCAGGTGGCTTTCCTTGGTTGACCAATGAAGAGAGAAGGAGACAAGCAGGAGGGAGACCAGGAGGATGTAGGAGAGGTCCCAGTTGTTGGCTTTGACAAGGGGAGTTTCTCGGTATTGAATGAAGATGATTAAAACAAGGCCTGTGGTTAGGAACAAGAATAGGGCAAAAGAAACCAGGATGATGCCCAGAAGTTCTTCATAAGACAGGAAGGTTATCACTTTGGGGATACATTGGACTCTTTCTTTATTTGGGAATTTATCATCGGGACATTTGGTGCATTTTTCTGTATCTGAGAAAAACAAAACCAACCCCATATTTCTTTGTCCTTTGCATTTCAAAATATATTGTACATTCTTTGGGAACAAGTGATTATCAGGAGCATTTTCCGGGATGGATTTCTTAATATCTCCAGAGTCAAAAAATAAGTGTATCACTTTTTAAAAAAAGATAGCTACAATATATTTTTGATAGGCTATGAAATTGAGGGAAGCTTTGGACTTGAAAGATTTCCTTTGTAATGTTCAGAATATTGATAGGAACCTCCATTACTAAAGGAAAATAATGAATCAATTAATCTTTCTAGAGAAACTTATGTGCAAGATGGCAATTCTTGTCATACTTGCCTCAGAACTGGTAGCAGATCAAGTGACTGTTGCAAATAATTTGGAATGGCCATTGGAGCAGTGGTGATACGGGTACAGACACATACAAGCATAACTATCCATGCCACCATATTGTGTATCTCGTACATCAGCAACACCTTTTCAGAGTTCCTCAAAGGGAACCCATGTAGACTGCATTGCAGTCCTCCTTTCAGGAGGTGGACCTAAACCAATTCCTCGTGTTTCAAGGAACTCAGGTGTTCCTAGAGAAGTAAATGTGGAAGGAAGGACACATCCAACCTAAAAAGAAGAAATATTTTCTCTGGCAGTAGTAAAGCTTGTCCAATCTGCCACAGCCACCTCTCTCTATCCAGCCCTTCCTTCACAGTCTTTTTGCTCTTCTGTTTAGATAAGAAATGAGGCATTTCGGAAATAAACCAGAAACCAATTAAGCTTAAAAGTGTGTTTTAATTCACACTTTCATGACAATGCTCTGGATGGATCCAGTTCCACCAGGCCTCCCATTTTCCTCTGGTGTCACCCACACATTCAGATTGAGGAAAGGACTGAGCAGGAAAAAAACAAGATTGCCAAAGGAAATGTGTTAGGACATGGAAAATGGAGATAAAAATGGATAATAGACAAGATATTAGATATTAGCCTCTGGTCTTCACTTAAGTAAATACAAAATCTCTCACTATTTCCAAATGGTTGGAGATATAACTTCTGGAAGATTCTTCCTTTAGTTCCTCTCTTTTGCTTTTAGCATCTCACATTGCCAAAAAAAAAAAGGACTTTATTAAATAGAAAAGTCTGGAGAGATGGAACCAGTGGTGGGATTGTACTGGTTCTGTCCAGTTCTATAGAACCGGTGGTTATGATTCTGCGCAGTTCGGAGAACCGGCAAATCACACCACTAACTGGCCCCGCTCCTCTCTGCCCGCCCCTCCCCTCCATGCCCAGTCAGTTCTTTTCTTTTTTTTGTAAATTTTATTTGAGTTTTCACAAAGAGAAAAATAATACAAATAAAACATCTTTTTTGAAAGTAGCGTAATCCTGGGTTACATTCTTCGTACAGACACAAATTCAGGTTCATGCTCATTTTTATATTCTATTCCATATCTTATTACTATTTTACATTTTCTGCATAGCTTCTCCCCTCTTTTAATTTTCTCAATTTTATTGTAATTATCTCATCTCAATTCAAATCATTGTATTTATATTTTTTGTCTGTTGTTTCAATTATCTATTATCTTTTCTCATTAAACAAAATTTCTCCTGTAGTTACTGATTGGAATATGACGCCTTTATATCTTTTCCCTAAAGTTGTAACATTCAATATAATACATAGCTTCCATTCAAATTCTGCTTGGTCCATTCTTAAAATACACACTGTATTCTTAAAAAAAGAAAAAATTATAAATGTATATAATTAAAACAACTCCAATTCAATTCTATCATTAATATTAATATTCATTAAAATCTTACCTTCTTTAACATTACTTTTCTATTAAATATCATACTTCTATGGGAACAATTATAAGCTTTCCATAATTATTTCCCCCTCCTTTCACTTATATTTTATAAAACATTAACTAATTAAAATGCTCCTGTTCCTTCCTAATTCAATTTTCTCATTTATTTTATTTCACTTATTTTATTCACAAACATTTCACTAAATTACACTATTTTATCCCTCATTTTAATCATACGTTGTTTTCTAAAGTTATTTCTATTACTAATATAACAATACAATCTTATGTACCTTTACAGAATCCCTTTTTCAGTTAGATTTTCACCCATAATCTCTAAATAGGTCCTGTTTCTCTATATCTTGTTCTGGACCTTTGTAACTTCTTATCCTTTCCTTCTTCCCTCTCTTCTTCTCTCTCCCCTTTTTACCCCCTTGTCTCTCTACCTCTATTTCTCTCCTCTGTATTCCCCTTTTCTGTTGCTTTCCAATATTATACTTATTTTTCGAATTATTTTTCTTTTCTTTGGTTGTTTTTTTAAGTCTTAAATTCTCCATTCTCTTTCCCCCCTTTCCTTTTTCTTCCCCACATAAAATTACTTGTTCATTAAAGATGGCTTCTTCTTTGTCCCAGTCTTCTTTTTTTGCAGTCGTTTCTTGTTCTTTCTCATAGTTCCAAATCTCCATTTCTAAGAATTGAAAAACAAAGCCAAAAGAACCCTTCCCTTCTTGTGCATCTTCTTTGTACGTTTTAAGTTCCATTTTCAATTCATCCAGAAGTGGTGCCATTGTATAAATTTTTAAACAACCACTCAATTGATTTTAGTCATTCAAATATAATAACCAAGAATCCAAAGATCACCAAATAATCTAAATACAGGAAAGCTGTTTCTTTTTTGCTCTTTTTTTTCACTTTCTCTTCTTGGGGTTACTATTTAGTTGCAAAGTTTCAGTTAAAATGTATCTTTTAGAAGTCTTGTTGAAGTTTTACTGTAGATTATTTTTAATTCCAGGCAGTCTCCTCCCTCTTCCAGATCCTGCCCTTATTCTTTTTCTCTCCCTTTCTGCTTATGAAAAAGAAAGTTTTTAATGTCCAGAAATCTTTATTATCCCTTTGGCATTTTGTTTTATTTTCAGCTTAATTGCCTATTGATGTCAAAGCGGATTTTTCCGATTTCTTATTTAAGTCTCTTAGTTGTCAGTATAGGGAAGGAGAGAGAAGAAGAAAAAAGCCAAACCTTTCCCTTTTCACTTTCCTTCGCTGCTTCCGACTCTTCTTTGGGAGCGATGTTGTTTTTTGTAAGTTTAAATTCCAGGGTACCTTGGTTGTTGCTTTTACAATTTACCCCAGTCAGCCAAAACTTTCACTTCTTATCTTCCTTATCTGCACATTCTTTTCCGGTCAAGTTCTTCTTTGTGGTGGCCATTTCTGACCACCGCTGCAACCACCTTCGGGAAAGGGAGTAATGGCCAGCTGGGGAGGAGAGATGCGGCTCTCCTGAACCCTGCTGGTGGTCTCCCCCCTCTTCACCACCTCTACGGGGTGGCTTAGCCCCAAAACCAGCCGGTTCAGGGTGCATCGCCTGCAGCCTGCTTTTGCCCACTCACCAGGCCAGCCATTGCTGCATGCCTTCCGCTGTGGCTCTGCCTGATCTCCCTGAGTGAGCTGCAAGCTCCGGGGCCCAGACGCCTACCTGCCACTACCAGTCACCTTTACCCCCCACCCCACTTGCCTTTTGCTGCTCCCACCCGCCACCCTAACCCCCAGCAGATAAGGCCCAGCAGCTGCGGTGAATCCAGGCAGGAGGCGAGATGCAGACGGGTGGGGACCCGAGCTACATTTTGCTGTACTGGAAGACATGTGGAGAGGCTCATGTTCTCCTACTGCTGGGAGAGCAAGAGAGTCTTTCCCGGCACAGCTCAGGGCAGCAGAGAGAAACAGGATTCAAGCAGGCTACTTCTCTGCCGCCCAGAGCCGCCCGTTTCCCTATTGGAGAGGAAGTTGCAAACTTTTCGCTGTGCCAGGAAAGACTCTCTTGCTTTCCCAGCAGCAGGAGAACATGAGCCTCTCCACATGGGATTCACGCAGCTGCTGGACCCTGCCGGCGGTGAGGCAGAGGTGTGGGGGAGGGAGACCAGAGAGCATGGCCCATTTGCCTACCATCCCTTCCCTCTCCCGCCCACAGCTCCTTTGTTGGACCCAGAATAATCACCCCTGGTTGGCCCTGCCACGCCCACCCAGTTGCACCCATGTAGGCAACAGGCGTTGTCATTTTGAAGTTGAGGGAGAATTTGGGGAAGGAGGTGGAGGGTCCTGCAGTGGCTGGTACAGGAGCACCATTGAGAAGCAGGGAAGTGGCCTTCTAGTGGTCCGACCTGGTCTTCAGGCTGGAGGCGGGCCACGGGAAGTCAGAGCACCGAGGGAAAGGGGGATTGCCAGGGGGAGTTGCCCTCTCCTAGAAGAATAGGGACCATTGGGGTAGTCCTAGGAATTGGGTGAGTCGAGCCGCAGCTCCTTGCCTTCTTAGCTCAGGGAATGGCCGCTTTCTGCAGGAGGGGGACTGCGGAGGGGGCAGGTCTACCTGAGTGACTCCTCCGGTGTCTTTGCCAGATTATTTGGACACATACAAACAAGTGCAGTTAAAGGCACTGCTGTTGCATGTGACCTCAGGCCTCAATCCATGGCTCTGTAAAGCCAACACCAAAGAAGTGGTCGATCAGGTGAATCTGTGATGCAATTCTCACTCGGATCTCGGCCGCTCCAGGCCATCCGACCTCAAAGCCCTTTAGGAGCCGCCGTTCCCAGGTTTCTACTCGCCTGTGCTTGGTCGCCCTCTCTTCACTTGATGAAGTGGATGGCCCTGCCCCTCACCCTCCCCTCTCTCACCTGGCCTAGGAAAGTGAGGGTGAAGGTGGGGGATAGCGAAGCGGCCGGGTCCCTATCTTCCCGATTCTCTCTCCCACTGTGTGTGTGTGTGTGTGTGTGTGTGTGTGTGTGTGTGTCTCCCTGAAAGCTGCGGCATGGCCAAGCCAGCAATGCTCTCCTTGGCACTATTCGTTACATCTTTCATTTCTTCTTTTTGGAATCCAGACTGGCTGAACTATTGCCAGACCATGGTGGAAGCATCCCTTCGGGCGACCCTCCTCCTCCCTCTCCTCCTCCTCTCATAACCGGCGGTTGTGGCAGGGCCGGGAGGATGCACGTGCATGGGGAGATGCTCCTCAAACAAATGCCAAAGCACAGCAAAACCTGGTATGGGGTGGGTGGCTGCTCACTTGAGAAGCGAGCGTCTCCCCACACAACTGCACCCTCCTGATCCATCCACAGCTGCCAGGTGCGAGAGGAGGAGGAAGAGGAGGAGGAGGAGGGTCACCCGAATGGACGCTTCCACTGCGGTCTGGCAATCGTTCAGCCAGTCTGGATTCGAAAAAGAAGAAATGAAAGAAGTAGCGAAAAGCGCCAAGGAGAGCTTGCTGGCTTGGCCATGCCACGGCTTTCAGGGAGACACACACACATTCACAGACACACACACACACAAAGAGAGTGGGGGAGAGAGAGGGGAAGATAGGGACCCAGCCACTTCACTATCCCCTACCGTCACCCTTATCTTTTTGCACTGCTCCATTTTGTGAACCATCTATGGTTTAGTATCTCCTTCAAACTGGTGAGAAACCCACAAGGGCTGGGGAATGTGTCCCTAACAGCTTCAGGTTGGTTTGCTCCTTGTGCCCAAAATAGCAAAGAAAAAAAGGGAATTGTGTTGAGCAGGGCCTGAATTCAGATGAATTTGAATCATGATTGGGTGGAGGTCCTTTTGGTCCCAATGGGAAAAAAGCTTCGCCCTGCTTGGGGAAAAGTGTCTCCCGAAAGGGCTGGTTCAAACTTGGGGAGGTTCTTAAAGAGATCAGACCTGGTCAGACTTATCCATGCCACTCTTTTACACACACACACAGACACACACAGACACACAGACACACACACACACAAACAGTGAAGAGGGGGAAGTTAGAGAAAGAGAGAGAGAGATACAGAGAGGGGGAAAGAGAGAAAAAGAGAGGGAAAGAGTGAAATAGAGGGAATGAGAGAAGAGGAAGAGAGAGAGAAGAAAGAAAAGAGAAAGAGAAAGAAAAGAGAGAAAGGAAGCAAAAGGAAGAAAAGGGATAGACAGAAAGGGAGAGATGGAAGGAAGGGACAAAAAGAAAAAGAGAGGAAGAGATGGAGAATGGAGAAAGTGAATGATATATATGAATGGATAAATACATGGAAGGAGGGAGGGAGAGAGAAAAAAGGAGAGGAAGGAAGGAAACAAACCCTGGCTTCAGAAGACTCTTTGAAGCAACGCAACAATCTAGAGCTGGCCTGCAAGCGATCTTGGAGGTCATCTAGTCCAACCCCCTTCTTCAGCAGGAGATCCTTACAGAATCAAAGAATAGCAGGGTTAGAAAGCTGTGTGTGTGTTTGTGTGTTTGTGTTTATGGTTGTCAAAACTCCAAAAACAGGTCAAGGAGCTCTGGGGAGATCAGTCATAAATTAGAACACTTGCTAAGCAACTGGTCATTAAGTGAGGGCCACTTGTATTTGGTTTGCCAGTCACATGGCCAAATGGTCCTGCCCACCCAGTCATATGGCCAACAAGACATGCCCACGCGGTCACGTGACCATCAAGCCACGCCCACAAATTAAGCCACGCCCACAGAACCGGTTGTTACAAAATTTGAATCCCACCCCTGGATGGAACTGAGAAAAGATTTCAGCATTAAGTGATAACCAGTCGGTTCCTTCTCATGACCCCATTAACACGCATTTCTCCCCTCTTCTTACACCCATAATTTTAAGGTGTGATATCAGAACAATCTTGATAATTTCAGGTGAACTGAAAGCCTTGGAGCTGCTTCCTAGGAGCAGAAGGCCCATTGCTCCGTCCCAGGGAGGGTGAAAGGGAGGCATGGAGAGCTCTGGCCAGGTCCGGCCTCCTTAAGAGCCTCCCAGATTATGGAGCTGCCCCTTCAGGGGACACTTTTCCCCAAGCAGGACGAGAAGAAGCTTCTTTCCCCCAATGGGGCCAAAAGGATTTCCATCCACTCACGATTCAATCCCATCCGATACAGTCCAAGCCTGGATTCAGGCCCCGGTCAGCAGAATTGCCGCCTTCGTTGCTCTTCTGGGCACAAGGAGCAAACAACCAGAAGCTACTAGCGGCACATTCCCCAGCCCTTGTGGGTTTTTCACCCGTTTGATGGAGACCCTTAATTGTACGTGGTCCACAAAATGGAACAATATCGAAGCCTCCTAAGCAGCCTAAGGGAAAAAATCCGGTTTCTACTGCCCAGATTCAATTCTCGGTGAAGGTCAACCACCTTTGGGGAATAGCATCAGCCCTCTTGAAATGGGACCTCAGGCTTTGGAAAACGGAGGAAAGACAGCAAAACTTTCTCCTACCTTGTTGAGCACCTTTAGCTGTGAAAGAACATCTTGCTTGATAGAAAGTCTCTGTCTTTTAAAATATGCCGGAACCTCTTTCCTGGGATCATCCCTGGGAAGAACCAAGAAGCCCAAAATGAACAGATCTGCTGCTACCTCTCCATTTGGGTCAATGTAGAGTTTAATGTCCGAAATATTGACAAACTCATTCTTCTCCAGGAAAGGATGGAACTAGAATGGGAACATGCAGCAATTTTAAAAGAAGAAAACTTTGTTTCTTATCCCAGACGCTTTTACACATTTGAATCTTTCTTCTGTAGTTGTCCAATTTACACACATGCTTCATTAGGAAAATAGGTATTACCACTATCTTACAAGTGAATGAAAAAAGTTCACAAAAAATTGTTGATCATATTTTTACAATATAGATTTTGACAAAATATAGTTGAACAACAGAAAAAAGGAGATTTATGAACTCCCTGAAAGCAACAGGTTGGTTATCAGAAACATGGATTTGTCAAGAAGAAAATTGTCAGGGTAATCCTCTCCCAGGAAGCCCAGACAGGAAACCTGAGCTAGGCCCACTGTGCTGTAATGCTGCACTGACAGGATTTGGGGAGTCAGAAAGTGCAAATCTCCCACCGACCCTTTTTTTTATGCAGCTGTAGGTGTCCTCCTCTTATCTGGTTCTTCCCCAGGCAGAATCTCTCCTCCACCCCCCAAAAATCATTCCCTCCTATCACTGCCCTTTCTAAATGGGTTGTGGGAAAGGGGGGGGGATATAACTTATGTGCTCTATGCAAGCCATCCTCACATATTATTTCATTTCCTAAATACATTATGGAAATACTGCTAATATAACTTGATCTCAGGAAAGAGTAACAAACAATTTTGTGATGTGACCAAAAATTGACGAGCAATTGGACAAATTAATAGCACAAGGCATGTTGGAACCCATCGACCACGCCCGATGGGAGACCCCAATTGTAACCCCCATAAAACCTGACGGATCTTTGAGAATCTGTGGGGATTACAAGCCCACCCTAAACCACGCGTTACAGCAGAGCGCCTATCCAGTACCCGTGGTCCAACATCTCCTTCACTCACTTGGGGGCGGAAAGGTATTCGCAAAGCTTGACCTAGCCCAAGCTTATCAACAGCTACCACTAGACGCAGAAACCGCAGAAGCCCAAACCATAGTCACGCACAGGGGTGCGTTCAAATGTAACAGACTCCAGTTTGGAGTAAGTGTAGCACCTGGCATTTTTCAAAGTTTGATGGAAAGGTTGTTACAGGGCATAAAAGGGGTTGTGCCCTACTTCGATGATGTACTGATAGCCGCCCCTACAAGAAGTCAGAAAAACGCCTAAGAACTGTCCTACAAAGGTTCAAGGACGCAGGCCTCAAGGTTAAGAAGGAAAAGTGCCAGTATGCACTGAGAGGGTTGAATTTCTTGGTTACCTTCTTGACAAACAGGGAATCCACCCCACTGAAAAGAAATTAGCTGCCATTAAAAACGCCCCAAGACCAAAGAACAAAACAGACCTCCAAGCCTTCCTGGGACTCATTAACTTTTATAACATCTTCCTACCCCAGAAGGCGACTGTTGCTGAACCCCTGCATAGGCTCCTCGACAAGAAGGCTTCCTGGTTTTGGGGACGTCAGGAGGAGCATATAAACATGAAATTGTGGCCAAGCACCTGAATTCTGATCTCTGCATTTGATGCTGCAAAGGTCATTAACTGTGAAAAATGGTCCTAAGTCCCATTTCTCAGTGCAGTTGTAACTTGAATCGGTCACTAAATGAATGGTTGTAAGTCGAGGCCTGCCTGTGTATCTCCACTTGTTCAGCTTCTCTCCCAGGAATTCATCTCCTTCCGAGGCTCCATCATCCACTGACTTCTTGGCCAACAGGTTCAACCTCAGGAAACAAACCATGGTTAAGAGGTGCATGTGTGAATGTGGCCCCTGGGGAAGAGACCGGGTTCGGAGGGTCGTATGTATGCTAGTGGAGTCGGTTGGGTGGGTGGGGCTTCAATCCGGGGGGGGGGCTGAGTTCCAGTCCTGCCTGGGGAGCCAAGCCAGCTAGGAGGCTCTGTGGCCAGCCGCTCTCTCGGAGCCCTGGGAATGGCAACCGCTTCTGAGCAGCCTGGCCAAGATCTCTGGGCCGGCCTCCCCTGGGGGCTTCCGGACCACCTTCCCACCCATCTGGCCGAGGCTGAGGGGCCTCTCTGGGCCTGGCTTCCTCCTTGCCGGTCAAGCGGCCTCCAACAAGCTTGATTCGGAGAGGGTTTGGCAGGGGGCTTTGCTGTGAGGAGGGGGCATGGAAGGGTCCTGCAGGGCTGGGGGGAGGGTCTGCAGGGGGTCCGCCCCCTCCCTAGTGAGGGCAGGGAGGGAGGGGGGCTGGGGAAGAGGGAGGCAGGGGGAGCCCTCCCCAATCTGGTCTGGGCAGCTGAGGTGCTGTCAGAAAGCCCGCCTCTGAGGGAGGGGCCCTCCTTGGGATTGGCTGAAAGGGACATTATGATCGTCGTCACGCTATGCCACCATCTGGTTTATGTGTTTTGGCCTGGGACATATTGCCAACATTGCAGTTCTCTTCCATCAACCTGGGTTAAGGGCGTTGTGTGGACTCACCTAGTGGAGAGAGTCAACTCAGCCTGTCTGCACACAGGATGGGGAGCTTTTCCTAGGATCCGTTTCTGGCTCCTTGGGGGTTTTCAGCAGCTGCAACACTTGGAGTAAACTACGGCTGAGCGAACGGAGGTTGGCGGAATGTGTGAACCGGATGAGAGTTTGGCATTCAGGGAAAAAAGTTGGGACAATGGGAATGAGACAGAGAGGCAGCTTTAGGGGTGGAGGGGGGGTCAGTGATTCCCCCCCAATGTCTGGACAAACCTGGATAGAGATTTGGGTGTTCAGAGGATCAACTGGTGACTTTGATGCTCTTTCTCCTGCTTGGAGCCACAGACATGGTTCTGGATGCTGGTTTCCAGTATTCCCCGTGAGGCCAGGACTAAGGATACTGGGGCTGCTGCTCCCCAGGGCAGAAAGGCTGGGGGCGAATCCCAAGACCGAGAAAAAAGGGAGAACGTGGCTGTGACCCTCTCTGGGTCGGCTTCCTCTCTCTCTCTCTCTCCCTCCTGCCAGGCGTTGGGAGGAAGGAGGGAGGGAGGGGCTGCTTCCCAGGGGTTTTTCCCAGGTCCTCCGGGTGGATCTCTGTCCTGCCTGGATCGACTGGGTACCCATGCAGGTCTCCCAAAGGCCTGGACTCCAGCCCCCATTGTCCTCAGCCCCAGCCGTGCCCTGAGCAGAGGCCCCAAAGGGAGGCCCAGCAGAGGCTCTTCCGTCCCCCAGGGAGGAGCCAGGGGGCTCAGGGGTCCCAGCCAGAGAGCAGCGGCCATGGAGGAGGAGGAGGAGGAGGTTTGTGGCCGGAGAGCCTCACTCAGGATCCGGGGAGCTTGGGCGACTCTGCCTTAGCCTGAAGGGCCAGGAAGGGGCCAGATTCGCAGGGCATCCCAGCTTGGCTCCAGGGCGGCTCAGGGTGGCCTCAGAACCAGCTGGGATGGCTCCCAAACCAGGATCCGGGTCTTTAGGGGATATTGAGGGTCAGTCCAATTCACGGTGGCATGTTTCACTTCTGGTGGCCATAAGAAACCACGTTTTCTGCATTCTGCAAGCCGGCCAATGACTGAGGGTCTCTTCAGGGGTCTGTGTTGTTTCTCAAAATGGAGGCAACGCGTGGAGAGAGGTTGGTCTGCATGAGTGTTTTTCAAACTTGAAGAGGAATGGACTTCAACTCCCAGAGTTCCCCACCCAATAATGCATGGACCTCATCATGCTGGGCAGGGAATTCTGGGAATTAAAGTCCCTTCCTCTTCAAGTTCCAAGTTTGGAGAATGCATGTCTACCTTTTTCCCTGAGGTGAGGAGTTAAAGCCCTGCACCAAGACTTGGCTAACTCACAGGTTTCTCAATCTATTTTCTTTCTTTCTCTGTGTCTCCCTCCCTCCCTCTCCCACTCTCCCTCCCAGGTAACCCCAGATCCCCCTCTGAAGACCCGGCCCTGCTTGGCTTCTTCCTGACAGGAGCCTCTTCTGGAAAGACACGGAGCCCAAGTGAGGCTGGAGAAACCCCGGGGCTGCGTCCCCCAACATTCAACCAGGGACTCATAAACCAGGTTAGTCTCTTCCCAGAAATGGGGGCCTCCCTCAAATCTCTTCCTCTTTTCTAGCCTTCTCTATGGATCTGGGCTTTGCTTTCCCCTGAGTGCCCCATGTATGAAAAAAAGTGGCAGTGGAACATGGGACTTGGGCTTCCCTCTTCCCAGGACTTGCCTGGCCTCCACATCGTAAAAAGAGGCAGGGGAACTATTTGGATTTTGGCACTAAATAGGCATAATTAAACGCTGAAGTTGAACGTGTTAAAAAGAAATAATAGCTAATAACTGGAATTAATGAAATTAATGAAAGTTTAAAAAAGGGAAAAAGTGAAAAAGTGAAAAGAAAGGGTGGAACGTGGAAACAGAACTGAGCCCGCCACTTAATGGCAAAGGGAATATTTCAGTGACTCTTTGAAAAGTCTTTTTAAAATTGGAATTTGAAAGGAAACAAAAGGAATTCCATTATAATAAAATAAAAACTCTGAAAAGTGAAATACTAGAATATTACAAGGGAAAAAAGATACATGAAGAGATTGCCCTTGAATTATTTGGTGACTTTGGGAAAAAGTTGGAAAAGAAATCAACAGAAGGAAGCTGGAAACAAAGATTTATGGACACTGACTGTTGAAATTTAATATAAAGGACGCTGGTTGCAATAAACTACTAGACATTGGATTGGACATAAATATTAAAGAAAGGAAAATAAAAGAAGAAGTAGTGTACAAAATGGGAAAATGTGTGTGGAAATAAAATTGGAACAACAAAATAGGAAGGAAATGATGAAAGAAAGCTTGGAAATGTACAGCATTATACTACAAAAATTAGAAATGTTAATGCAGATTAAAGAAGAACAAAGAGAAACAGAGGGGGAGGAGTGAAATAAAGAGGAAACCAGCCCTAAAGAACAAGTGGAACAACATTAAAACAGGAAAAAAAGAATTAAAGTTAAAAATGTGAGGTATGATGTGATAATTAAAGGGGGAATTGTTTGGAAAATTAAACAAAGGAAAAGGAAACAGCAGAAGAGGGAATTACAGAGGAGAAATCAAGAGAGGGAGGGGGATAAAATAAATAATTGGAATAAGAAATGGAGAGAAATTATAAAGGAGAAAAGGGGAATTAAGAGAAAGGACCAGAAAATGATGGGAAGTAGAAAGCAAACAACAATGAAAAAAATTATATAGTCAGGAGAATGAGAGACAGTGGGTAGAAGAAGAACAGGAAGGGGGATTCTGCAAGGTAACGTGTCGTGATATATAAGAACATAGATTTAAAAATGGAAAAGAATGGAACTGATATTTTTATTTTAAGGATTATTGTTAAACCAGACATAGATTTAATTGAAATAGATATGGAAATGGGAATTTACTGTAAGAATATTAATTTATATTTAATAAAGCAGTGAATAAAGTTAAAATGAGATGAGAATTGTAATGGAAAGACTATTATCAGTTTCTAAAATTAATTGAATATTTTTGAAATAGATGATTTAGAATGTAATTGAGAAAAAAAATACCATGCGGAATCTCTCTCTCTCACACACACACACACATAAAAACATGTGTGATATGTAGTAGTTAGATTGTTATTAATGTAGAATGTGATAATTAAAAATGACTATACTATGGTAAAACTTTATAATGATTTAAAGGGAATAAATTGGGGGAGTGTATAAGGCAAAGGGGTGGCAAGCTCGAATTGACAATTAAAGGGGACATCTGGATTATTAGAATTAGGATGGAACCTATTGAACAATGAATGGAATAATAGTATGTGATTAAATTGCAAATGTGACAGATAAAAGTAAATATATGTACTGAATATAGAAATGAAATAAGAACCTTAGATAATACTGTAAAACAAGATATGAGAATATTTAAAGAAAAATGAAATAAGTTATGATATGAATTGGAATTGGATAAAATAAGTGTAATGAATATAAGAATATTTTGAGAATATTTAAAGGAAAATGGAATAAGTAATAATATGATATGAAATTGAACACAAAAGATGAATATGTAACTATGGTCATTTTGTATTGAAATGTAAAAACCTGGAACCACACTGTTCATCAAGAGATGTTTTTTTTAAATATAAAAATAAAAAAATTATTAAAACAAAAGAAAGGGAGGCAGGGGAACATGGGATATGGGTTTCTGCATCCCCAGGTCTCAAAGAAGGAGGTTGAAAGAGGATTTTGAATGTCTGTTTTCCATCTGCAACACGAAGCTCCTGAGCTCCCCTTCCCTCCCTCCCTTCCCCACATGGGGTGAGAGGCTGCCTTGATTTCTCCATCTCTTTTCACTTGGTTGTCTCTGACTTCTCCCTCTCTGTGCATGTGTTTGTTTTTGGGTGTGATTTTTTTCAACTATGCAAAGTTCTGATAACTAGTTTTTCATTAAAGTTCATTTTATTCTTGGAATCTGGCCACACTATTACATCAACCCCTTTGTGAAGGTGTCACTGAGCATCTGTTTTCAAAATAAAGAAAATGTTGCTTCCATTTCACACCTGTGGCATGCTCAGACATTAACTGTCTCCCTGGATTGTCTCTTTAACCACGATGCCAACAAATGTCACACTTTTTGTCTTCATCCAACAGGTGCCGTGTATTCCCTCTGGGGCCAATTTCAAGAATGAAGCTCCCAAACCTCTCAATTCCAGATGACGGATTTAATTCAAGCTCTGCCCCTGTCATTATGAACCACATAGGGATTATTTCTCTTTCATTTCCCTGCAGAGAAAGGCCCAACAAACTCTGAGTGCAAGAACCAGCTGACTTATCCAGGGATCCCTCCTGAGAGGGAGAATTATGATCAAAGTTTCAGCTCTGCTCTGTGGCCGAATCCTCCCGGGAGACTCTGGGCAGAGACAGGGAGTCTGTGGCAGCTTCTCTCTTCTCCCCCCACCCCCCATGGAAACTTTCCCTGCTGGAGAACTTGGCTTCAGGCAAAAAGTTTCACTGAACAATTTGAGAACTTTGAACTTCTCTCCTCCTTAAAGATCAGGGCTGCCTGGATCCCTTCCCAGCAAAGTTCGCTCCCCTGTGGAAAAGAAGGGCTGGGGGCAAATGGAGCCCCCAAGAAGCCCCTTTTCCATGTCTGCTTCCTTACAATTCAAGGGCTGAAAGTTTCTCCTGGTTTCTTCCCATTGGGGCGATGGCTGGGCAAACCACCTTTGGGGTTCCTGCAGAGGCAGAAGAGCTGGGCAGCCCAGCTAGGCTGGTTAGCATTAAAGTTGGACTGCTCAGTTTGTGGTAAGGGTGTGTGTGTGTGTTGGTGAGTGTGTGTGTATGAATGCTTCATTGGCCAAGTGCGATTGGACACACAAGGAATCTGTCTTGGTGCAAATGCTCTCAGTGTCCATAAAAGAAAAGATACATTCATCAAGCATCATCAGGTACAACACTTAATGATAGTCATAGGAAACAATAAGCAATCAAATCATACTAGGAAACAGTCAAAAAATCATTAGGATACAAGCAACAGTTAAAATCATACAGTCAGAAGTGTGTGTGTGTGTGTGTGAGAGAGAGAGAGAGAGAGAGAGAGAGAGAGAGAGAAGTCCAACCTCCAATAGACATTCTACACATCCTATAGAGTCTATACAGACAGTATATATTCTATACATCCCAGGATTTCTCCCCTCTCCCCAGGGTGGAATCTTGCCAGGCGTGGGAAAATCCGCCGCTCCTTTCCCACGGGGAGGGGCACCCAGGCCCTTTCCTCACCGCCTTCCACACTCCTCCCCCCCCCGCCCAAGGGGGAAACCCCGAAAGGCCCTTTGGTTCCACCCCAGCAGCCTGTAGGACCCCCCCCAAAAGACCCAGCCCTGCCTACGCACAAAGTCCCACCATCGCTCCAGGGTCCCCACCCGAGCAGTTCAAGGCAGGGAAAGGGGAGGAGCCCAATCCTGGCCCCGCCTCCCCGCAGGGGGGCAGAGCAGACCCGATTTCCATCGCGCGACACACCCACCCCAAGGTGACGCCCCCCTCCTTCCCACCCCGGGGAAGCCTCGCAGCGTCAGGCGCAGAAAGCCGGGAGCAGCAGTTTCAGAGGAAGAAGGGCGCATGCGCGAGCGAACGTTGCCCGTAGCAGCTGGAGGAGAGACGATTCCACCTGTGAGGCTCTTATCCAAGGAAGGCCGGAAGTAGGCATTCCTTTCCGCTCTAGGACCTCGCAGCTCTCTGGCCTTAACCCTTGCGCTGCGCCTCGATCAGTCAGGCATAGATGACGCGGATTACAGAACACACTGCGCCTCCCCGCAGCCACCCCATAAGGTCCCCGGCGGTTCCTGCATGCCAAGTCCCCCCAGCGCCCCCCCAGCAGTCCAAGGCGGAGCAAAGGGAGGGGCCAAGTCGAGGGGGGGAGCAAAGCAAAGCCGGATTGCCTCCTGCGACCCCCCCCCACCCATCCTGAAGCCTCCGATCCTGTGCGGCTTCAGAGGGCGAACAGAGCATGCGCGAGAGAACGTTGCCCGCAGTGATTTATGCACGGGGGGAGGGGGGGAGGAGAGAATTCCACGCGGAAGGAAGCGGGTACTCCTTTCCGATCTAGGATTTCACAACTCTCTGCGCTTAACCCTTGCGCTGCACTCTGCTCTGGCAGGCGGAGATGAGAGATACGAACTCTATATCACCCATGAAGTACTACTACAGGGCGTCCCTGGGCCTTTCTCGAGAGCTGAGCTCCTCCGTGTCCCATCATCCACTCCCCGCACCCGTTTGGTCTCAAGGCCGCTGGGATTGGGGCGCAAAGGCGCGTCTCTCTCCTGCCTCCGCCTCACAAGGGGAGCTGCCGTGGCTGGCCGGAACCACCAGGGGGCGCCCTCCGCAGGCGGCCTGCGAGCCTCAAGAAAGGGACTGAGCATGCGCGTGTCCCTCGCGCGCGCCTGCCCCTCTCGCGCCCCCGCCCGCGGGAGAGGGCCGGGGGGGGGGGGGGGGAAGAGGGGGGGAGGGCTTCCCGGGTACATTGTGTCCCCCCCGCCCTTTGCACCTAGATATACGCCCTCCCTAGCCTCCCCCGGGTCCAAGAGGCTGCAAGAGGGTCTGGCAGGGAGGAGCCTCCCCAGGAAGGGGGTCCCGCCAGAGGAGCGGGGCGGGGGGCTCGCAAGGAGGGGGGTTCCTATCCCCTTCGAGCGCCAATCACAGCCAGTGTAGGAGTTTCTCTCCTTTTAGGCTTCTTTCCCACTTGATGCCAGGAACGTTTGGATGCTCTTTGGGAGCCCCGGGAAGGAATCTCGCCTTTAGGGGTCTCTCCACAAATGCCAAGCAAAGGGGGTGGTGGCCACTGTCCTCTCCTCCCCTCCCCCAGACCATCCAGGACTCCCCTGCAGGGGAGCAGCTGATGGCAGCATTGCTGGGGGTCCCATGCACAGACTGGGAGGGGGGCGTTTTGGGAGTGAGGGATACCAGCCCCCCCATTCTGTGTGTGTGTGTGTTTGTCCATCTGCCTGCCTGGCCCTTTACGGCCCTTCAGCTGGACTGTGGGGTTGGTGGGTGAGTCCAGTCCAAGACTCAGCCTGGATCCCCCTTCCCTCTGCAGGTGGGAGGCCCAGAGGGTGGGAGAGGGCTGGGAAGGGCCGTTTCTGCCCAGCTCCAAGGCCGGGAACCCTGACAAGGCCCCCTCCACCCCCGGGGCCATGTGAGGGAGGCTTCCGTGGCCCTGAAGAGCCAGCCTGGAGGGGCCGGATCCCAGGCACTTGGGACGCCTCTCTCAGCCAGGGACCCTGGAAGGAGGAGGAGGAGGAGAGCTGGAGCAGCCCAAAGGGACGGAGCAGATGGGCAGAGGCCCAAGAATGTGGACCCTTTCCGGCCAAGAGAAAGGAGGGAAACCCCCCTTTGCAAAGCAGAGGAAGAACCAGCCCAGCCAGGACTGACTTTGGTGGAAGGCGGCTTGGGGGGGGCAGCTGCATCCCCAAAACTCCTTTTAATCTGGAGGTGTTTTTCCCCTAAAGAGATCCCAGATGACTGCGATCGGCTGGAGAGAGGAAAGGATCCCCCTGGACCACTCTGGGGGTTGAAGTCCATTCCTCCTCAAGTTTGAAAAACTCGGATGCACACCGGCCACTCTCCACATCCTGCCTCCATTTTGGGGAAGAACAAAGACCCCTGAAAAGACCCTCAGTCATTGGCTAGCTTGCAGAATGCAGGAACCCTGGTTTCTTATGGCCATCAGAAGTGAAACAACCTCTCCCCCAGGCCCCCTCCATCCCTGCCCTCACTAGGGAGGGGGTGGACCCCCTGTAGACCCCCCTGGCACTGCAGGACCCCTGTGTGCCCCCTCCTCACAGCACAGCCCCCTGCCAAACTCTATCCGAATCCAGCCCGATGGAGGCCGCTTGACCAGCGAGGAAGAAGCCAGGCCCAGAGAGGCCCCTCAGCCTCGCTCAGCTGGGCGAGAAGGTTGCCCGGAAGCCCCCAGGGGAAGCTGCTCAGAAGCGGTTGCCAATGCCTCTTTTCCAGGGCTCCGAGAGAGCGGATGGTCCAGAGCCTCCTAGCTGGCTTGGCACCCCAGGCAGGACTGGAACTCAGGGCCCCCTGGGATCCAACTACCACCCCACCCGACTGACTCTTGTGAGAGCCACACGACCCACTGAACCCGGTCTCTTCCCCAGTGGTTGCATTCACACCTGCACCTTTTAACTGTGATGACCCAAAGGGGCATGGCCCAAAGGCAACCCAGTCAGATAATCAGTAGGAGTCCCTTTATTAGCTCCAACTTTACCCCCAATGTCGTGGTTACCTTCTGGGCTGGAGGAAAACTCTCCCAGGAACAGCCTTTGGCTGCAGAGAATCAAGACCAAAACGTGGTCAATAAACACTGTAACTAGAAGTCCAATCAAGGCAAGAGGAGGTCATCAGTTCGGCAGGGCAGGAGAAGGAATTCCAGACTTGAAGGCATGGCAATAACTCAACACGGTTGGGAAGACGCCAGGAACACAGATAAGCAAAGTCAACACAAGATAAACTCACGTTTGCTCCCAGCAGACACCGCACTCAGCTTGCATCTCTTTTAAACTCTCTTCCCAATGGGGTGAGCCTGTGGTGCTGGTGCCTCGAATGCCCCCTGCCACCTCTTAGCGTCCCCAAGGGGGCCGTCAGAGGGGCACTAAGAGGCAGCAGGGGGGCGTTCAAGGTACCGGCCCTGCAGGCTCACCCCATTGACTGTTGCACCACTCCAGAGCCAGTGCCTCGAATGTGGTCGTGGCGGCTTTGCTCTAATTTCCCAATGTGCTGCCGTATTCGAGGCACCGGTTTCGGAGTAGTGCAACAGTCAATGGGGTGAGCCTGCGGGGCCGGCACCTCAAACACCCCCCTGCCATCTCTTAGTGGCAGGAGGATGCTGCAACAGCCATAAGGGTCATAAATCACTTGGTTCAGTGCCGCTTAGCTTCTCATGGTTGTAAGTCGAGGGCTGCCTCTTTCATGAAACGATCGGTCCCTCTGGATCGAAACAAAAGCTCCTTTCCTCCACCTGAATGAATTCGCCTCAAGAAAGGTGGGGAACCTCTTGCACCGTCTCCAAGATTTTAGGGCCTCCCCAGACGAGCGTTAAATCCCACCCTGAACTCTGGATCGCTTTCACTTGCTTGGTCTTGCCCAGCCACCTGGGGCCTGAGACCGTGTGGCTCCAGGTTTTTCTCTGGATACACCTCAGGCTCCTTCGCCCTCTCACTTTCTTCCCCTCCTCAGTTAAGGTGGCTGACATGCTGGAAAGCCAAACACGGTCCCTGGCAGGTTCATCTCAACGGAAAAGGACTTTTCCCACAACCAGTTTACCTCTAACACAGGAGAATTGTAGATCTTCTGAAAATGGGATGAAAAGAGAGAGTCTGCTTTGCAAGAGTGGAACCTCCCACTCCAACGTTGTCCTCTCTGTAACCTGGTGACTTGTCTTGGGAACGGGGAAGACTCCTCTGGCTGCCATTTTGAGAGGGTGCCCACAGCAGATCCCCAGATTCAAATGGGCCCCTAGCCTCAAAAGGTTGCCTCAATCGGGGTCTCCCTTTCCTCGCCTTCCTTCTGATGTGCAACTCACATGGAGCTTTGCTTTTTCTGTCTCCCAAGTGCAAAGAGCTGATGAGCCCAGTGAAGAAGTCCCTGAAGCATCTGGATGAGCCAGAAAAAAAGTCATTAGAGAGGAAGAGCAGCTGGAGCAAAGTCGGAGTTGCCTGCTCAAGGTAGGAGACCACATGGTTGAATGTTTGAAAATCCACCCTGAACAGGAAGTTCTTGAAGAATGGAGACGGTGATTTGCCTGCCACCAATTCTGCAATCTCCCTCTCTCCGTCTTTCTCTCTCCCTCTTTCTCTCTCCCTCTCTCTCCCCCTCTCCCTCCCTCCCTCCCTCTCTCTTGTCCAGATGTTGCAGTCAGATTTGCGAGTCAGGAGTCTTTTTGAGTTTGGAGGTCTAGGGGAAGAAGAGGCAGAACCTGGGGATGGAGTTAAAAGAGGAATCGGATAGAATCTCTACATAGCCACAAGCAAACAGTCCACTCCCCTTGAATACCTGCTGCAATGCCTCAAATGAGATGCCGTCTCCAATTGTTGAATTCCCCTATGTGGAAATATGTTGTTAAATATGAGTGTTAAAAACAAAATGCACATTTTAGTCCAAACCCCTAGAAAACCACAATACCGGCATTTGCAGTAGTCAAGAAAAGTAGCAGACTGGTCATGCCATGCTTGCATCAAACTCTGCAGACTTTATCTTGGGAGTCTTCATCACTCAAGTTTGAAGTAAGATATTTTTGTGTAAGAGGGAACTTTTGGGCCCCAGAAGAAAGCATCTCTCTATCACTGCTTCTTTGGGGCATCTCTTTCCTCCGGCATGAATAGTCTGGGCTTCTGGCCCAGCTCCTAAAAAGAGAAAATTAAAATAGCTGTTCACCTCCTTTCAGGAATCTATGGGTATTTGCCTCCAAGTTTACTGAATTTAACACCAAGAAAGTATTTAAGTTGTACAAGATGACTAGCAAAACGCAAGCCCGGGAACAGAAGGTAAGAACAGAGGGTTGTGTGTGTGTGTGTGTGTGTGTTGTGTGGTAGAATGGAAGGGATACAAATATAAAGAGAAGGAAGGAAAGGGAACATTTTGTGCAAAAGAAAACCTCAGGAACGAGAGGAATTCTGGTTGAGACTTTTAGGTGGGACTGTGCTCTTTCTTTCTTTCTTTCTTTCTTTCTTTCTTTCTTTCTTTCTTTCT
>NW_020718325.1:0-15097 GCF_900518725.1 Notechis scutatus
TAGTTGGAGCTTGGCTCCCACACCAGCCATCTTACCACTTTTCCTATTCATTCTCTCACAGATACACTATTAGCTGCTCTCAGTATGAATAAGGTGTCAAATTCATTGGCAGTGGCTGAATAACAAATTCCTCTGAATGATTTTCAGAGTTCCCTTTAGCAAGATTTATTGAGATGAAGAGAGTTGCAAGGATTACAGTCATTCAAACATTTCCCATTGAAAAATATAGACATGATTTCTTTGATTCCTGCACATTATCTAAGTTGAAATAACTTTGAGATAAAAGGAAATTTTACAATTCTTTAAATGTCATGGTGTTATGTCTTATGTTTTCACAATTGTTCTGGCTGTGAGATGTTCCTTTGTGTTCAGCTGTGGCCTCAGAAGGATAATGTAGCACTTGGGGATGAAGATGCAGCCCACCAGACCAGCACTGGAGGCCAGGATGGAGAAGACCTGCACAGCCACCATGTATTTCCCTTTGGTGCTGAGGTAGGTGGGCACAAAAGTCACCCAGAAACTGCAGAAGACCAGCATGCTGAAGGTGATCAGCTTGGCTTCGTTGAAGGCCCCGGGCAGATTCCTTGCCAGGAAAGCCACCGTGAAGCAGATGGCAGCCAGGAAGCCCATGTAGCTGAGGGTGACGTAGAACATGACAACATCCCCTTCATTGCATTGCAGGATGACCTCTCCAGGCCGGGAGTGGAGGTCAGAGTCAGGGAAGGGGGGAGAAACTCCCAGCCAGATGGAGCAGTTGAGCACTTGGACAGAAGAAGAAGAAAGGATGATGGAGTTGGCCAAGCTCTTTCCCAACCATCTCTTCACTCGGTTTCCTGGTTTTGTGGCCAGAAAGGCCAGCACCACCGTGATGGTTTTGGCCAAGAGAGAAGAAACAGCAACTGAGAAGATGATGCTGAAGACTGTTTGTCGGAGAAGGCAGGTGGCTTTCCTTGGTTGACCAATGAAGAGAGAAGAAGACAAGAAGCAAAGCAGGAGGGAGACCAGGAGGATGTAGGAGAGGTCCCGGTTGTTGGCTTTGACAAGGGGAGTTTCTCGGTATTTAATGAAGATAATTAAAACAAGGCTTGTGGTTAGGAACAAGAATAGGGCAAAAGAGACCAGGATGATGCCCAGAAGTTCTTCATAAGACAGGAAGGTTATCACTTTGGGGATACATTGGACTCTTTCTTTATTGGGGTATTTATCATCTGGACATTTGGTGCATTTTTCTGTATCTGAGAAAACAAAAACAAAAAAAAACCCCATATTTCTTTGTCCTTTGCATTTCAAGATACATTGTAAGTTCTTTGGGAACAAGTGATTATCAGGAGCATTTTCCAGGATGGATTTCTTCATATCTCCAGTGATAGAAAATAAGTGTATCACTTTTTTAAAAATATAGCTATGGTATATTTTTGATAGGTTATGAAATTGAGGGAAGGTTTGGACTTGAAATATTTCCTTTGTAATGTTCAGAATATTGATAGGAACCTCCATTACTAAAGGTAAATAATGAATTAATTAATCTTTCTAGAGAAACTTACCTGCCCGGTGGCAATTCTTGTCATATTTGCCTCAGAAGAGGCTGACGGATCAAGTGATTGCTCCAAACAATTTGGAATGGCCTTTGGAGCAGTGGTGATACGGGTGCAGCCAGAAACAGGTATAACTGTCCATGCCACCACATTGTGCATGTCGTATATGAGAAATATCTTTTCAGTGTTCCTCAAAGGGAACGCATGTAGACTGCATTGCAATCCTTCTTTCAGGAGGTGGACCTAAAAGAATTCCTCATGTTTCAAGGAACTCAGCTGTTCCTACAGAAGTAAATGTGGAAGGAAGAACACATCCAAGCTAAAAAGAAGAAATATTTTCTCTGGCAGTAGTAAAGCCTGCCCAATCTGCCACAGCCACCTCTCTCTATCCAGCCCTTCCTTCACAGTCTTTTTGTTGTTCTGTTTAGATAAGAAATGGGGCATTTTGGAAATAAACCAGAAATCAATTCAGCTTCAAAGTGTTTTTTAATTCATACTTTCATGACAATGCTCTGGATGGATCCAGTTCCACCAGGCCTTCCTTTCCTCTGGTGTCACCTACCTTTCTGAATGGAGAAGGTCCCCTCCGGACAAGGAACGCAGTCGTAGCAGCAAACTGGCTCTCCTTCTCGAGCCCTCTTGACAAATCCAGGATGACAACTTTCCACACATTCAGATTGAGGAAAGGACTGAGCAGAAAAGAAATAAGATTGCAAAGGAAACATGTGGGAAATGGAGGTAAAAATGGATATTAGACAAGTTACTAGCCTCTGGTCTTCATTTAAGTAAGCAAAATCTCTCACTATTTCCAAATGGTTGGAGATATAACTTCTGGAAGATTCTTCTGTTAGTTCCTCTCTTTTGCTTTTGGCATCTCACATTGCAAAAAAAAAGGACTTTATTAAATAGAAAAGTCTGGAGAGATGGAACTAGGGCTGAGATTCTACTGGTTCTGTCCAGTTCTATAGAACCGGTTGTTATGATTCTGCGCAGTTTGGAGAACTGGCAAATTGCACCACTGACTGGCCCCGACCCTCTCCACCTGACCCTCCCCTCCACACCCAGTCAGTCCTTATTGAGCATGCGCGGCATCGCCTGCAGCCTGCTTTTGGCCACTTGCCAGTCCAGCGATTGTTGCATGCCTTCTGCTGTGGCCCTGCCTGATCTCCCTGGGTGAGTGAGGTTCTGCAAGCTCTGGGGCCCAGTTGCCTACCTGCCACTGTCGGTCACCTTTACCCCCCCCCCCCACAACTTGCCTTTTGCTGCTGCCACCCACCGCCCTAACCCCCAGCAGGTAAGGCCCAGCAGCTGCGGTGAATCCAAGCGGGGGGTGAGATGCAGACTGGTGGGGACCAGAGCTACATTTCGCTGTACTGGAAGAGATGCGGAGAGGCTCATGTTCTACTGCTGGGAGAGCAAGAGAGTCTTTCCCGGCACAGCTCCGGGTTGCAGAGAGAAACAGGATTCAAACAGGCTGCTTCTTTGCCGCCCAGATCTGCCTGTTTCCCTATTGGAGGGGAAGTTGTAAAATTTTTGATGTGCCGGGAAAGACTCTCTTGCTTTCCCAGCAGCAGGAGAACACAAACCTCTCCACATGTCCTCCAGTACAGCGAAATTTAGCTGCGATTCACTGCATTTGCTGGGCCTTACCTGCTGGGGGTTAAGGGGCCGGGTGGCAGCAGCAAAAGGCAAGTGGGGTGGGGGGGTAAAGGTGACTGGCAGCCCAGTTGCACCCGTGTCAGCAACAGGTGTCGTCATTTTGAAGTTGAGGGAGAATTTGGGGAAGGAAGTGGAGAGTCCTGCAGTGTCCGGCACAGGAGCGCCGTTGAGAAGCGGGGAAGTGGCCTTCTGGTGGTCCAACCTGGTGTTCAGACTGGAGGTGAGCCACAGGAAGTCAGAGCACTGAGGGAAAGGGGGATTGCTAGGGGGAGCTGCCCTCTCCGCGCCGAATTGGGACCATTTGGGGGTAGTTCTAGGAATTGGGTGAGACGAGCCGCAGCTCCTTGCCTTCTTAGCTCAGGGAACGTCCATTTTTTGCAGGAGGAGGACTGTGGAGGGGAAAGGTCTACCTGAGCGACTCCGGTGTCTTCACCAGATTATTTGGGCCCTTACAAGCGAGTGCAGCTAAAGGCACTGCTGTCACAGGTCAGCCCAGACCTCACCCCGCGGCTCCGTTAAGCCAACACCAAAGAAGTGGGCGGTCAGGTGAACCTGTGGTTCAATGCTCACTCGGATCTCAGCCGCTCTAGGCCTCAAAGCCCCTCGGAAGCTGCCATTCCCAGGCTTTTACTCATTTGTACCTGGTCGCCACCTCTTCATCTTTCTGAAGCGGCTGGCCCTGCCCCTCACCCTCCCCTCCCTTGCCTGGCCTGAGAAGGTAAAGGTGACGGTGTGGGATAGCGAAGTGACCGGGGTCTCTATCTTCTCCTCTCTCTCCCCCACTCTGTGTGTCTCTCTGTGAGTGTGCATGTGTGTATGTGTGTCTCCCTGAAAGCCGCAGCTGGGCCAAGCCAGCAAGCTCTCCTTGGCGTTCTTTGCTACTTCATTCATTTCTTCTTTTTGAAATCCAGATTGGCTGAACAACAATCACCAGACTGCGGTGAAAGCATCACTTTGGGTGACCATTCTCCTCCTCCTCCTCCTCCTCCTCCTCTTCCTCCTCTCACAACCGGCAGTTGTGGCGGGGCCGGGAGGGTGCATGCATGCAGGGAGATGCTCCTCAAGCAAATGCCAAAGCACAGCAAAACCGGGTACGGGGTGGGTGGCTGCTCACTTGAGGAGCGATTGTCTCCCCACACAAGTGCACCCTTCTGCCCCCTCTCGTCCACCTGGGGTGAGAGGAGGAGTAGAAGGGTTGCCCAAAGGGATGCTTCCACCGCGGTCTGGCGATCGTTATTCAGCCAGTCTGGATTCCAAAAAGAAGAAATGAAAGAAGTAGCGAAGGGCGCCAAGGAGAGCTTGGTGGCATGGCCCAGCTGTGGCTCTGAGGGAGACACACACACACACACACACAGAGTGGGGGAGAATGAGGGGAAGATAGGGAACCGGCCGCTTCGCTACCCCCCACCGTCACCCTTACCTTCTCGCACTGCTCTATTTTGTGAACCATCTATGGTTGGGTATCTCCTTCAAACTGGTGAGAAACCCACAAGGGCAGGGGAATGTGTCACTAAGAGCTTCAGGTTTGTTTGCTCCTTGTGCCCAAAATAGCAAAGAACAAGAGAATTCTGTTGACCAGGGCCTGAATTCAGATGAATTTGAATCATGATTGGGTGGAGGTCCTTTTGGTCCCATTGGGAGAGAAGCTTCGTCCTGCTTGGGGAAAAGTGTCCCCTGAAAGGGCAGGTTCAAAGTTGGGGAGGTTCTTATCCATGCCTCTCTTTTACACACACACACACACACACACACACACACACACACACACACAGAGTTGGGGGGGAGAGAGGGAAAGATAGGGAAAGAAGCAGAGAGAGAGACACACACACAGAGATACAGAGAGGGGGGAAGAGATAGAGAGGGAAAGAGAGAGAAAAAGAGAGGGAAAGAGAGAAAAAGAGGGAATGAGAAAGGAAGAGAGAGACAAGAAAGAAAAGAGAAAGAAAAGAGGCAAAGGAAGCAAAAGGAAGAAAAGGGATAGACAAAGAAAGGGGAAGATGGAAGGAAGGTACAAAGAAAGAAAAAGAAAGGAAGAGACGGAGGGAGAAGAAAGTGAATGAGATATATGGATGGATAGATAAATACAGAGAAGGAGGGAGGGAGGGAGAGAGAAAAAAAGGAGAGGAAGGAAGGACACAAACCCTGGCTTCAGAAGACTCTTTGAAGCAATGCAACAATCTAGGGCTGGCCTGCAAGGGATCTCGGAGGTCATCTAGTCCAACCCCCTGCTCCAGCAGATCTTTACAGAATCAAAGAATAGCAGGGATAAAAGGCTGTGTGTTTGTGTGTGTGTGTGTGTTTGTGGTTGTCAAAACTCCAAAAACAAGTCAATGAGCTCTAGGAAGATGAGTCATAAATTAGAACACTTGCTAAGCAACTGGACATTAAGCGAGGTCCACTTGTATTTGGTTTGCCAGTCACATGGCCACCAAGCCATGCCCATCTGATCACGTGATGACCAAGCCACACCCAAAAATTAAGCCACACCCACAGAACCGGTTGTTACAAAATTTGAATCCCAGCGCTGGATGGAACTGAGAAAATATTTCAGCATTAAGTGATAACCAGTCGGTTCCTTCTCAAGAACCCATTAACACGCATTTCTCCCCTCTTCTTACACCCATAATTGTAAGGTGTGATATCAGAAAAATCTTGATAATTTCAGGTGAACTGAAAGCCTTGGAGCTGCTTCCTAGGAGCAGAAGACCCATTGCTCCGTCCCAGGGAGGGTGAAAGGGAGGCATGGAGAGCTCTGGCCAGGTCCGGCCTCCTTAAGAGCCTCCCAGATTATGGAGCTGCCCCTTCAGGGGACACTTTTCCCCAAGCAGGACTAGAGGAAGCTTCTTTCCCCCAATGGGACCAAAAGGATCTCCGTCCACTCACAATTCAATCCCATCCGATACGGTCCAAGCCTGGATTCAGGCCCCGGTCAGCAGAATCGCTGCCTTCGTTGCTCTTCTGGGCACAAGGAGCAAACAACCAGAAGCTACTAGCCACACATTCCCCAGCCCTTGTGGGTTTCTCACCCGTTTGATGGAGACCCTTAATTGTATGTGGTCCACAAAATGGAACAATATTGAAGCCTCCCAAGCAGCCTAAGGGGAAAAAGTCCAGTTTCTACTGCCCAGATTCAGTTCTCGGTGAAGGTCAACCACCTTTGGGGAATAGCATCAGCCCTCTTGAAATGGGACCTCAGGCTTTGGAAAACAGAGAGAAGACACCAAAATTTTCTCCTACCTTGTTCAGCACCTTTAGCCGTGAAAGAACATCTTGCTTGATATAAAGTCTCTGTCTTACAAAATACGCCAGAACCTCTCTCCTGGGATCATCTCTGGGAAGAACCAAGTAGCCTGAAATGAACAGATCTGCTGCTACCTCTCCATTTGGGTCCATGTAGAGTTTAAAGTTCGAAAAATTGACAAACTCATTCTTCTCCAGGAAAGGATGGAACTAGAATGGGAACATGAAGCAATTTTAAAAGCAGAAAACTTTGTTTCTTATCCCAGACGCTTTTTCACATTTGAATCTTTCTTCTGTAGTTGTCTAATTTACAGACATGCTTCATTCAGAAAATAGGTATTACCACTATCTTACAAGTGAACGAAAAAAGTTCACAAAAATTTGTCGATCATGTCCGGACAAAATAGATTTTGACAAAATATAGTTGAACAACAGAAAAAAGGAGATTTATGAACTCCCTGAAGGCAACAGGTTGGTTATCAGAAACATCAATTTGTCAAGAAGAAAATTGTCAGGGTAATCCTCTCCCAGGAGGCCCAGACAGGAAACCTGAGCTAGGCCCACTTCGCTGTAATGCTGCACTGACAGGATTTGGGGAGTCAGAAAGTACAAATTTCCCACCGACCCTTTTTTATGCAGCTGTAGGTGTCCTCCTCTTATCTGGTTCTTCCCCAGGCAGAATCTCTCCTCCACCCCCCAAAAGTCATTCCCTCCTATCACGGCCCTTTCTAAATGGGCTGTGGGAAAGGGGGGGATATAACTTATGTGCTCTGTACAAGTCATCCTCACATATTATTTCATTTCCTACATACATTATGGAAATACTGCTGATATAACTTCATCTCAGGAAAGAGTCACAAACAATTTTGTGATGTGACCAGAAACCCAGTTAAGTGAGGGGTGGATGGTATGATAATTAAGTGGATAAAAACTGGTTTAAAAATGGTACTCCAATAATCTTTAGGTTTTTTTAATCTTTGTCATAAAAATGGGAAGATATAACATTTTGGCATAATTCATCAATTTTTCTATGTTGTCCTTAATATAATAGAGTTGATAAATTGCTATTATACAAGATTTATAACAATTCTCAGGCAAATATACTTTTATCTTATTTAAACATTACCAAATTTCCAGAAAAATATTTATGATTTCCTCCTAGAAACAACTGTATGACTAAAAAGCAGTAGAAAACTATCTGGGTTTTAGGATTTGATAAATTATAGTATCTCATATAAGAACATTAATGATGCACTGGATGAAGGATTGTGCCAAGCTTGATAAGTATATAAGGGAGCCAGTTTGCTCTACTGATTAAGTGTCCAAAGTAGAAACCAATAGGCTGTGAGTTCAAGACCTGCCTTGGTCATGAAGCATGGTGGGGGATTGGGGGCCAGTCTCTCAGCCCAACTCAACTCACAGGGTTGTTGTTTTGGGGAAAATGAACACACAACTACTCATTGGTACTCAGCCCCCGTGGCTTCTGCAGGGAAGGGCTTTTAAGGATGGCGGATGAATTAGTGCACTTAGTGAACTCAAACAAGGTCTCCGCCTGTCCGCCCTTGCTCCCGGATCACATTTTCTTCCTTCTCCCGGCGGATGTGCCTCCTCTCTCCCAACCTGGCCAGCCAGCAGGTAGGTGGGCAGATGTCCCAGGTCTTCTCGCCCCTCTTGTCACGATATGCCTGCAGGAGCCCCTCGAGCCGGCTGAGCCGGGAGTTGCCGTTCCCAGGCTTCTGCTCTCCTGTGCTTGGTCAATGCCTCTTCACCTTGCCTGAAGCGGCTGGCCCTGCCCCTCACCCTCCCCTCCTTCGCCTGGCCTGAGAAGGTAAGGGGGACGGTGGGGGATAGCGAAGAGGCCGGGTCCCTATCTTCCCCCCTCTCTCCCCCACTCTGTGTGTGTGTGTGTCTGTCTGTCTGTCTGTCTGTGTGTGTGTGTATGTGTGTGTCTCCCTCAAAGCTGCAGCTGGGCTTTTCTTGGTGCTCTTCACTACTTTCATTTCTTCTTTTTGGATTCCAGACTGGCTGAACAAGGATCACCAGCCGCGCTGGAAGCATCTCTTCGGGTGACCCTTCTCCCTCTCCTTCTCCTCCTCAGAAAGAGAGAGAGAGAAAGAAAGAGAGGGAAAGAGAGAGAAAAAGAGTGAATGAGAGAGGAAGAGAGAGACAAGAAAGAAGAGAGAAAGAGAAAGAAAGAAAGAGAAAGGAAGCAAAATGAAGAAAAGGGATAGACAAAGAAAAGGAGAGATGGAAGGAAGGGACAAATAAAGAAAAAGAAAGCAAGAGACAGAGGGAGGAGAAAGTGAATGGGATATATGGATGGTTAGATAAATACATGAAAGGAGGAAGGGAGGGAGAGAGAAAAAAAGGAGAGGAAAGAAGGACACAAACCCTCGCTTCAGAAGACTCTTTGAAGCTGTACAGCAATCTCAGGCCGGCCTGTAAGGGACCTCAGAGGTCATTCAATCCCTTCTTCCAGCAGGAGATCCTTACAGAATCATAGAATAAAAGGTTTAGAAGTGTGTGTGAGTGTGTGTGTGTGTGTGTGTGTGTGTGTGTGTGTGTGTGCCTGTGCATGCATGGTTGTCAAAACTCCAAAAACAGGTCAAGTACCTCTGGGGAGATCAGTCATAAATTAGAACATTGCGAAGCAACCGGCCATTAAGCAAGGACCACTTGTATTTGGTTTGCCAGTCACATGGCCACATGGCCACGGCTACCCAGTCACATGGCCATAAAGCCACTCCCATCCGGTCATGTGACCACAAAACTACACCCATCTGGTCATGTGAGCACCAAGCCACACCCACAAATTAAAGACATACCCACAGAACCAGTCGTAAAAAAAATTGAATCCCACCACTGAGATCATGGCCTGCTATGCTGTATCTCCTATCAGGACTCAGGGATTCACTTTGTGATGCCTCTCCTAATAAAATATCCAGGAAATATGGAACTTTTGTATGTGCAACTGCAGTTATCAGATCAGTAGGAAGGAGTTTCTCTGAAAGGGGCCAAATTCTGTTCTGCTGTAACACAAAATTATTTATTTTGGACATTTATATTGCCATGTAATCACACATGACTCAGGATTAGGCAGACTCTAACTGCCCCTTGACTGTCGTTTATTTTTATTTTTCTCCATTATTATTATTATTTGTAATACTGGTCTATGACTGTAATAAAAGTGGATCAGTTGAAGGAGGAAGCTGTGTTGGAGTCATTTGCCATCTTGAGTTATTTGTAAATAAATACATGTTTATGAAAACAATCTCAAAAACGTACTTGATTGCAACCTAAAACTGAGTCTTGCTTAAACTTAAACATAAACGTAGCTGATCTCCTAAAAGCATCAGATACATTCCCTTGTCTATGTCCATCATGTTTTCCTAAGCTAAATAAACTACGTACCCTGCCTGACAGAGTTGATAGCATTGAATCACTCATTCACTCAATGGAAAAACGCTTAGCAACACGTTTTGAAACAATTATACATGAAAGCCTAATCTCTCTTGGAAAAAAAAATACAGCACAGATAAGTGAATACCTATCAGTTCAAAATCAAATCCCAACTCAACAACCACTACCACAACTACTACCTCAACTACAAACACAACTTCAACCAAAAAAACCCACCAAACCACAACCACAAATAATTACTATCCCAACAAATAATTCCACAAATGATATCCCCTTACTCATCAGAGACATCATGGAAGGTGATCAGAAACGTCCAAATGCCATGTTATTTGGTCTTGAAGACACCAATGAATCAGACGACATCACCAAAGTTCGCAATATCATAAGCAACTCAAATACAACAAACATCTCTCCTGAAGATATCATTGAAATAACCAGAGACAATGATCTCTCATCTCTTGATTGGCAATCTGTATTCACTGGATGCAATACTGTTGAAGACCATTACAACATATTTTTACTTGGAGTCAAAAGAGTCATCAAACTATATGTACCATTAACAACTCCCAAAACCAGTAAAAACAAATTACCAATAGCAATAAGGAAGCTTCAATCCAAAAAGAAATCATTTTGGATAAAAAAACAAATCTAGTCACGTTGCCAATTTCAAAAGCCGATACAAAAATTTATGCCACCAGATAAAGACCGAATGCACCAATTATCACATTAAACAAGAGGAAAACCTACGCACAAATTCCACCCATGCTTTCTACAATTTTGTAAACAACAAACTGAAAGACTCAAGGTCTATCCCACCCTTGAAAGGACCTAATGGTAAAGACTACAACAAAGACACCATTAAAACAAACCTCTTTAACACATTCTTTGGCTTAGTATTTGTAAACAGCAACGGATCATGCCTAGTATTTCCTAATTGAACTACAGACAACTACAATGATCTAATACAAATTGATTTTACAGAAGACAATGTTGAAAAAGCACTACACAATCTAAAACCATCTCTATCTATTGGACCAGACAGAATATGTGCCTGCTTCTTAAAAAAGCTACCTACTGCCATAGCCGAACCTCTAAGCATAATCTTTGAAAAATCTTTCAGGACCAGCTCCTTGCCAAACCTATGGTCACTAGCCACGGTCATCCCCATCTTCAAAAAGGGAGACCCCA
Source organism: Notechis scutatus (assembly GCF_900518725.1). The sequence goes on from NW_020718325.1 coordinate 11,040, forward strand.
GCCTAGTTGAAAATTAGAGACCTATCTCTTTATGCTGCGTCACCTGTAAAGTCATGGAATCAATTATTAACCAATCCATTATCCTCCACGTGGAGACAAACAACCTACTCTCTAATAAACAATTTGGTTTCAGAAAAAAACTATCCTGTAATCTGCAACTCTTACACTGCAAAAACATGGACTACACAACTCGATCAGGGCAAAGCAAAAGATGCAATCTACATAGACTTCTGTAAAGCCTTTGATTCAGTGGTACACGACAAACTACTCATAAAATTAAAATCTTATGGTATCTCTGGTCACCGTCATAACTGGATACAAGCATTCCTGTCAAACAGACAACAAATGGTCAAAATTGGGAGCGTCCTATCAAATTCCATAACTGTCAGCAGTGGTGTCTCCCAAGGCAGTGTTCTAGGACCAACTCTCTTCATACTCTACCTAAATGACCTCTGTGATCATATTAAGAGCAACTGCGTTCTCTTCGCTGATGATGTAAAGCTATTCAACACCACCAACAATACTGCTACCCTTCAAAAAGACCTCGACTATGTATCAGAATGGTCAAACAAATGGCAGCTTCAAATCTCAACAAATAAATGTTCCAGAGGACTTCTGGTTTGCAAGGCTTCAGCGGCAGGCAGGAATCCGTGATCGTGCGCGGTTTCTGCCTAGGCTTGCCGCTGGAGCGCCCTGAGCCAGCTGTTTTCGGGGCTAAGCCACCCCGTAGAGGTGGTGAAGAGGGGGGAGATCACCAGCGGGGTCGAGGAGAGCCGCATCTCTCCTCCTCAGCTGGTCAAAGTCCCTTTCCCGAAGGCGGTAGGAGCGGTGGTCAGAAATGGCCACCTCAAAGAAGCACTCAACTGGAAAAGAAAGTGCAGGAGGAAGATAAGTGACCAGGATAAAAAGCAACAACTAAGGTACCCTGGAATTTAAATTTTATAAAAGATAACATCGCTCCCAAAGAAGAGTCGGAAGCAGCGGAAGAAAGTGAAAGAGGAAAGTTTTTTTTTCTTCTCTCTCCTTCCTCACATTGACAACGAAGAGAGATGAATAAGAAATCGGAAAAATCTGCTTTGGCACCAATAATTAAGCTGAAAATATAATTAAATGCCAAAGGGACAATAAAGATTTCTGGACATTAAAAAATCCTTTTTGTCTATAAGTAGGAAGGGAGAGGAAAAGAATAAGGGCAGGGTCTGGAAGGAGGAGACTGCCTGGATTTCAAAAGAATTTAATGTAAAATCTCTATAAGACTTCTAAAAGATACATTTTAACTGGAACTTTGTAACTAAATAGTAACCCCAGGAAGAGAAAGTGAAAAAGGAAGAAAGTGTAAAAAGAAACAGCTTGTGTGTATTTGGATTGCTTGGTGACTTTGGGATTTTTGGATATTATATTTGAACGACTAAAAACAATTGGGTGGTTGTTTAATTTTTTTTACAATGACACTATCTCTGGATGAACTGAAAATGGAATTTAAAAAATATAAAGAAGAGACACAAGAAGGGAAGGGCTCCTTTGGTTCCGTTTTTAAATTCTTAGAAATGGCGATCTGTACCTATGAGAAACTACAAGAAAAGACTGCCCAACAAGAAGATTGGGACAAAGAAGAAGCCATCTTTAATGAACAAGTAACTCTATCTGTGGAAGAAAGGGGAAAGCGGGGAAAGAGAATGGAGAATTTAAGACTTAAAAAACAACCAAAAAAGGGCGAAAATAATTTGAAAAGTGGATATAATGTGGGAAAGCAACAGGAAAGGGGAATACAGAAGAGGGAAATCGAGGTGGAGAGACAGGGGGGTAAAAAGGGGAGAGAGAAGAAGAAAGGGAAGAAGGAAAGGAAGAGAAGTTACAAAGGTTTGGAGCAAGATATAAAGAAACAGGATTTATTCAGAGATAATGGGTGAAAATCTAACTGAAAAAGGGATTCTGTGAAGGCACATAAGATGGTATTGTGATATTTATAATAGAAATAATGTTAGAAAATTGGAAACAACATATGATTAAAAAAAGGGATAAAATAGTCAGTGTAATTTAGTGAAACTTTTGTGAACAAAATAAATGAAATAAAATAAATGAGAGAATTGAATTAGGAAGGAACGGGAACATTTTAATTATTCAATGTTTTATAAAATATAAGTGAAGTGGGGGGTGGGGGAATTAACTATGGAAAGTTTATAAGTGTTCCCATAGAAGTATGATATTTATCTGAAAAGTAATGTGTAAAATGTTAAGATTTAAATGAATATTAATATTAATGATAGAATTGAATTGGTATGGATTGTTGTTTTAATTATATTATACATTTATAATTTTTTCTTTTTTTAAAATACAGTATGTAATTTTAGAAAGTGCCAAGCAGAATCCGAATGGAAGTTATGTATTATATTAAGTGTTATAATTTTAGGGGAAAGATATAAAGGCGTCATACTCCAATCAGTGATTACAGGAGAAATTTTGTTTAATGAGAAAAGATAGTAGACGATTGAAACAGGACAGACAAAGAATATAAGTATAATGATTTGAAATGAGATGAAATAAATAAAATAAAATTAAGAAAGTTAAAAAAGGGGAGAAGCTATATTGAAAACGTAGAATAGTAATAAGATATGGAATGGAATATAAAAATGAGCATGAACTGGAATTTGTGTCTGTACGAAGAGATGTAACCCGGGACTATGCTGCTTTCAAAAAAGATGTTTTATGTCTTTATATTTTATGTTTTGTTTGTTTATGTTTGTTTTCAAAAATCAATAAATTTAAAAAAACAAAACAAATAAATATTCCGCCTTACATATTGGCAAAAAAATCAGAAAATAAAATACAGGCTGAATAGTCAAGACCTTGTTGATGATCCAAACTCTGTCAAGGACCTTGGAGTACTCATCTCTAATGACCTAAGTGCTAGAGCCCACTGTAACTACATAGCCAAAAAGGCATTAAGAGTTGTTAACCTAATCCTACGTAGCTTTTTCTCTGGTAATATCACACTACTAACTAGGGCATACCAAACATTTGCTAGACCAATACATGAATACAACTCATCAGTCTGGAACCCACTGTCAGCTGGTGCTCCGTTCAAAATCCAAGAAAGAGGGACTTCCGGTTGCAAGGCTTCGGCGGCGGCAGGAATCCGCGTCTCTGCGGGTCCCTGCTGCGCTCACTGCTAAAGTACCCCCGATCCAATTGGATTTGGGGGTTGTCGCTACCTCGGAGAGGTAGCGGAAGGTAGAGGAGACCCGGGCAGGGGTCTGGGGACATCGCACCCACTTTCCCCAGCCGGCTAGACTCCTTTTTCTGGAGGCGGTGGAGTGGCTGTCAGTAATGGCAGCCACAAAGAGATCTTCAACCGGACAAGATTTGTGCAGGAGGAAGAATTAGAAAGAGAAAGTTTTTTGGCTGAACCGGGACATTAAGATACATTTAAACACCCTGGAAATCTGACTCTTTGATTGATACATTTGTTTCCAAAAGAGGCTATTAAAGCTGCGGAGGAAAGTGCTGAAGGGAAAGTTCACTCCCCTTCCTTACAGAGATAGCAAACGGACATTGAAAAACCTGCTTCTTTACAGAAGGTAAAAATAAGCTCTTTGTTATAGTGGGAAGGGAGAGGACTAAAAAATATTTAAGAATTTGTTGGAGGAGACTCCTTGAAGATTACAAGACCAGAAATTAACTGTAATAAGGCTTTAAAATATATTTTGGGATTTTGTCCCAGGAGGAGAAAGTGCAAAGAGAAGAAGAGGAAATATTTTGTGTCTGTTTGGATTGCTTGATAACTTTGGAACGCTTGGAAATTACTTTAAGATTAAAAACATTTGGGTTGTTATTTAAAAAGAAGAAGAAGAAGAAAAAGTTTTACAATGGCACTTTCTGTGGATGAATTAAAAATGGAATATGAAAAATTAAAGGAGGGAGAACAAGAAGGCAAAGATTCTTTGGGAGCTGTCTTCCACTTTTTAGAAATGGCAATTTCTACTTACCAGCAACTACATGGGGAAGAAGGAGAAGAAGAAGAAGAAGAAGAAGAAGAAGAAGAAGAAGAAGAAGAAGAG
>NW_020718326.1:0-21932 GCF_900518725.1 Notechis scutatus
ATTTATTCACCCAAACCATATTTGGTATCAATGTTATACCTAACATACTCCCCTTTTGGGTGAAATAAATATATAATACCTTTACAATCTTATCCCATATTTTTCACAACTCTCCTGGTGCTTACTGGCACCTTGGGCTTTAGTAAAATTATCAGCTAAATTGTCTTCCGACATACAGCACTCTAGCTGAATCATCTTACTTCTTACAGATTGTCTCACGTTTAGGTATCTTAGATCTGTATGCTTGCTCCTTGTTTTTACTCCAATATTTGTGGCCATTTGAATTGCTGCCTGATTATCTTCATGTATAATTATAGGATAATCTACAGTTATACCTATATCAATTAACATTTGTTTATACATTATTAACTCTGTACATAACAATGATAAACAGGAGAATTCTGCCTCCATAGTAGACAAACTTATATGCTGTTGTCTTATTGACTTCCAGCCTATTAATGTCTTACCCAGCATTATGGCTGTTCCTGAAGTCGACTTTCTAGTGTCTTTTTCTGATGCAAAGCTAGCATCTGCATAAGTACTCAAAATTAAATCACCCTTTGGTTCTAAATACAATGAATAATTCATTGTCTTTTTAAGATATCTTAATATCCTCTTAGCTGCATTCCAGTGTCTTTCACATGGTGCAGAATTGAATCTAGCCAACTGATTCACGCAGTACGATATATCTGGTCTAGACCAATTACTAATATAACTCAAACTACCAATTAAAGATTGATAAATCACCTTATCAAACTCAGGGCTTTGTACATCAGTGTTGCTAAACTCCTGACTCATTGGAGTCTTAGCTGGCTTACAAAGCTCCATCTTGTAATCTTTTAGTAATTTGCTTATCTTATCTTCCTGAGATATCTTAAAACCTTTCCGTGTTTTCTTTATATTCAAACCGAGATACTTCTTTATCTCCCCTAATTGCTTGATCTTTATTCTCTTTCCTAATGATGCTATTATTTTATTTGCTTCATCATTAGTTTCAGTTATCAAAGCAATATCATCTGTGAATAGTAATAATAATGATACTTTCCCATTTGTCTCCCTCTTAAACAGACATGGATCGGCTAAACCAGCTTTAAATCCTATATTGTCTAGTTCCTTTACAATATACTGGTTCCATTCATAGCCTGATTGTTTAAGACCATAGAGACTTTTCTTTAACAACCAACAATCATTATTATCCTTATTTTCACTTTTAATACCAACAGGTTTTTTCATATAAATAATATGTTTTAATGGGGCGTGCAAGTAAGCAGTTTCCACATCTAGATGGTTAACTATATAGTTTTTACTAGCTGCCCACACTAAAGCTGCCCTCAAGGTTGCTGCCTTAAGACTAGGTGCAAACACCTCATCATAGTCATTAGCATTCTGCCTAAAACCTTGGGCTACTAACCTTGCCTTATGGATAAAATTACCATCTTTATCTATTTTTACCTTAAATATCCATTTGCAGCCAATGGATTTCTTTCCTACAGGTAATTTGGCATTCTCATACACCTTCATATCACTTAATGAATTCAGTTCCTTATTCATTGCTGCATACCATCTTTCTTTTTCCTTAGTAGGATACTTTTTAATTTCTTCTACAGAATTAGGAACTTGATTAATCTGGCACACTGTGTTAGCCTGGTACCTATCAGGCGGTCTAGATACACGTGTAGTTCTTCTGGGAATTACAGGGCTTACAGGAGGACTTTGTTGAACTACTACCTGTTCATCTTCCTCATCCTGTTCAGCTATTGAATCTGTTTCTTCCTTTATGGGCACTATTTCATCCTGTATTTGTCTCTTTACTTTATTTTTAAAGTTACAGGGATAACTAATGGGATTTCTATAGGATTCAATAATTACATCTTTATTGGCATCCTGTTCTAATTTCTCCCATCCTTCATGTTCTAGAAATTGGGCACTAGCACTACATAACACTTTAGATGTGCCTTTCTCCCAAAATCTATATGCCCTATGGTTTGCCTGATAACCAACGAAGAAAAATCTTTTAGCTCTATGTTGCCCTTTTTTTCTGAGTTGTGCAGGAATATGCACCCATGCTGGTGCACCAAATGTGTGCAGGTAACTTAGATCAGGTTTCCTGCCATGCCATCTGGTAAATGGAATTTCACCTGTTGTTGTATTAACAACGTTGTTCAATATGTTATTAGCACACATTGTAGCCTCCCCCCACAAAGAATCAGGTAACCCAGAATCATTTAACATTGTTCTAACCATTGCCTGTAGTGTTTGGCCTCTTCTTTCAATAAAAGCGTTATGTTCTGGCCTGTATGGAGCAGACTTCTTATGCTCTATTCCAGCTACCTTAAGTCTGTTCTGGAATTTGTTATTAACAAATTCCGTGCCATTATCTGTCACCAGGGTTATCAATTGACGTTTAGACTTTCTTTCAGCAAACCTAAGCCAATTGAAAAAATGTTGATATGTTTCAGTTTTGCTTTTCATTAAATAGCAAAACCCATATCTAGAATAATGATCCATAATGCTCAGTATATATCTAGCACCCCCCATACTGGGTTTCTTTGGACCTATTATGTCTGCAAATACTACTTCTAAAGGTTCTTTTGTTTTGAAACCATTTAGCCTATTTGCAGGCAATACCTTGCTCTTATCTTCACAGCAAACATTACAACGCAAATATTTATCACAAGGTTTTAACCTTATTCCTTCAGATAACTCAACTGTACGTTTTAGCATTTTAAAATTTACATGCCCCAAACGCCTATGCAATAAATGGATACATTCATCATGAGGCTTTATATTATTAAATACAGTTTGAGCCTCCCCTTTCTTACTATTATCTAAGACATATAATGTTCCATTTAAAGCTGCAGTTACCCTTTTGTTATCTTTTTCAATTATGCAATTATTATCCTTAAAAGTAATTACATAACCTAATTTATCTAATACCCTTACTGACAGCAAATTAAACTTTAGTTGCGGTACATACAACATTTTTATATCCTGGTTTATGTACGGACAACGTGCAAAACCTTGACCTTTCGCTTTCAGGTTCCAGCCATTAGCAAGAGATATATGTTGAGAGCTTGTAGACATTTTTATAAATTTTGTCTTATCTCTTGTGATGCAGTGGGATGCGCCACTGTCAACCACCCATAAATTATTCTTCACATCAGAGTTGCTAAACGTGGCTAGTTCAAATGCTTTCTTTGGCTTTTTTACATTCTGGCTTTTTCTCTTTTTGCAAAATCTTGCCAAATGTCCTCTGCCTCCACAATTAAAACACTTTTTAATTGTGTATGCCGTCGAAGATAAATTATCTTCTTCCAGGTGCTGTACTTTGCTTAGCTGGTTTCTTACAGGCTTTGAAGATAATTTCTCTTCTTTCTTATCTTCTCTCAGCTCGTCACGCTCACGCCTTCTTCTGGCTTCTTCTAGTAGCCTGCCTGTAATCTCGGTTAATGAGAGGCTTTCTTTTGGCAATACTTCTAACGAAGTCACATAGTCATCATAGCTTTGATCTAATGAAGATATTATTATGTAGACTTGTTGCAGTTCATTAAATATAAGCTCTTTTTCTTGCAATTCTTGAAAAATGCTCTTCATACAGTTTAAATGAACTAACATATCTCCATTCCTCTGAAGATGCGTTCGAAAAAGCTTCCGTGTAAGATTTATATGTGCTCCTACACTGTCCCGAACATAAATCTTCCTGAGGTTCTCCCAGCAGTTTGCAGCATTTTCTTCTCCACGAATATGGACAAGCTGCTGATCACAGAGAGTCAGTCCTATGATGCATAAAGCCTGCTCATTCTTCAGTTTAAAGTCTTGTAACTTTTTCGTTATCATCATCATTAGCAGGATCCCAGCTACTCACATCTGGTGGGTTTGCTATAATGTCCCACAAACCTTCTTTGCGTAGAAGTAAACTACATTTCATTGACCATGAAACATAGTTTGTTCCATCCAGCCTGGATATCATGGACAGTTGTGACAAATTTACTTGTGCCATTACTCTTCAGATATTTTGACTATTTTAAACTAATTAAAACAGTTTGTTTTTACAGTAATGTGCAACTCACACCAACTCTCTCTGCTATATCCTGGTTAGTTAGACTATGCTGCTGGGCCCATAACCAATGTTAGGGTTTTAGGAGATTAACCCCTAGAAGAGTATTGCAGCAGTAGTCAAACCAGGAAGCCAAACGAGAGCGGAAGGGCCCCAGAGTATACACACACTGAACACAAACACTGTTTGTAGTTTAAATAGTTTTTAATCCAGTTAGAGTTTAAGCATTATCATTCAGTCCATTAAGTCATTCACAGTATTTCCATCCAGTAAGACTCACTAGTATAGTTCAAGTTAAGAGTCCTTGCAATATCTTTATCAGCCGATAAAGATATCTTCTCCTCCTCCGGTTTCACTCTCCAGAGAAACAAACGCTGGATATTCAGTAGACTTACGCAGTAAATCAGCAAACAGTAGCAAACAATAACAGTTCAGTCACAGGCACTCACAGTCAGTAATCACAGTTAGTCGCAGCAGCACACAGTTACAGACAGTTACAGTTACAGCCAGCCAGAAAACTTTCCAGCTTCTAATGCTTCCTTATATTGTAACTTCTAACCGCACCCTTAATCGGCTAATTGCCTGCTGCATTGTGCTTAAAGTGATAAGCACTTAAACCATGATATCTAAGTTTTATATATTTATTCACCCAAACCATATTTGGTATCAATGTTATACCTAACATATGGTACCTGCTCAATATCATGGGTGTGAAATTCGCGTCATTATGGCAGTATTACGTGATGTATCGTAACTTTTTCCCCCTTCGTAAACTGGGCATCAGCGTGGTCAGCGTGTGACACATTCAGCCCATGGGTCGCGAGTTTAACAGCTCTGGGTTAGACCAACTATAGTCCCGAAGTTTCCTCTCTGTAGCCTCAAAGCCCAATTGACCCACCACCACCACATTGAGGAGGAAATAACATTAAACCCAGTCTTTGCTCTAAAATCAGCATATTGTAGTTAAAACCCTCCCCACAACCTTAATTTCAACTTTGCCTATGTGTACCATGTGACTCCACATTCTCTGCAGCTGTTAATTGTCAATGTATGAATGTACATGTATGTATGTGTATATGTATGCATGTTTGCCACTTTGAGTTACTTATAAAATATTAAAGATGGAATAAAAATAAAATAAAATGCTGCCCTCCCCTTAACTGGGTGACATTCATGATTAAGTAGGGATGTAAGTGGCAGATAATTTTTCTTTGTCTGAAAAAAAGATAAATATGACTAATGTGCTGGACAATCATGGGGAGAAAGACTATGAGAAATTTAAACAAGATCATGAAGGATATGTTCAATATTACAAAGTTCAAAATATTTATTTATTTATTTTATTTGGTTTGTCAATTGCTTACAAGATAATAGGTATAAGTAAAAACATAGTTATGAATACATGGATACATGTAAGAAATATAAAACAATAGGACAGGGACGGTAGGCACATTAGTGCGCTTATGCACACCCCCTTCAGACCTCTTAGGAAAGGGGTGACGTCAATAGTAGAAAGTCTAAGGTTAAAGTTTTTGGGGTTTGGGAAAGAAACCACAGAGTCAGGTAGAGTAGAGTATTCCAGACATTGACCACTCTGTTGCTGAAGTCGTATTTCCTGCAATCAAGTTTGGTGCGATTAACCTTGAGTTTGTATCTATTGTTTGCTCTTGTATTGTTATGGTTGAAGCTGAAGTATTCATTGACTGGTAGGACATTGCAATGTATGATTTTATATACTATACTTAGATCGGACCAAAGGCACCGTAGTTTTCTAGGTCTAGAATTTCAAGTCTGGTGGTATAAGGTATTCTGCAATGAGTAGAGGAGTGGAGAACTTTTCTTGTGAAATATTTCTGGACTTTCTCAACTGTGTTAATATCAGATATGTAATGTGGGTTCCAAACTGATGAGCTGTAGTCGAGCATTGGTCTAGCAAATATTTTGTATGCTCTAGTTAGTAGTGTAATATTACCAGAGAAAAAGCTACGTAGGATTAGGTTAACAACTCTTAATGCCTTTTTGGCTATGTAGTTAAAGTGGGCTCTAGCACTTAGATCATTAGAGATGAGTACTCCAAGATCCTAAAACAACAGCTTTTCATGTAGCAGCAGAGCTCTGTGGAAGCTGGAGATTGGGAAGGAAAGGTTAAATATCTTAAAATTATGGACTTGGAAATGTTTAACAAAAGTACTGCAGATTGAAAGAAGAATTATCTGGTTCTAAGACTGACTGTTGCCTTAAACCAGGGTTGGGAGCTATGGCCCCTTTATGACTTGTGGACCAACTCCCAGAAGTCCTGAGCCAGCATGCTTAAAGTTGTCAAGCTTGAGAAATACTGGATTAGACTGATGAATTATTAGGAGATCACTGGAATGTGCTTGAAAAAGTTAGATGTGGGTCATGATTGTGGGTATTGGCCAGATGGAACTGTGCCTCAACAGATACCTCAATCTATTTATGAGTTTTGAGGTCCTATTATTGCAGATAAACATGGTTGCTTTCAAGTTTGATGACACTTAACTAAATTGGTAGTCCTAGTCCAGCACTTTAAGCACCATGTCACATTGGCTTTATATATTCAATTATACAGAAATCAGGTTACATTTTGTATGGATAAGCCAAGCCCATTGTCTAAGAGCACTTCTCCATTTGTACTTTAATTTCTGCAGTATCAAAAAAGTCAAGATGCAAGGAATGACCACATGATCAAACATTACACTTCTTTGTTTTTTTATGCATGTGTCATAAAAATCTCAGACACAGTCACATCAATCACTTTGCCCATTTTGACACCACACACATCCAACACCTTATTTAATTGACTTATACCTTCACAAAAATATAACTCCTCGGTTAAGAAGCATTTCCCTCTCATTTCTCCTTTATGTGTCCAATCATACTTGACTAATAAAGAATTTATTCTACTCTATCCATCAATTATGCTGAGACCCAACTCTTGTATGAAAGTACTAATTATTGTGGGACTATTAAAGATGCCACCAGCACAAGTGCAAAGGAAAAACCATTCATACTCTTCACATTTTGGCTTGACCACAAATATGCAGTCTTGAACATGAAGATCTCTCTAGCAAAAATGTTCTTCTGTTTCAGCTAATGATTGCTGAAGAATTGGACTAGTCTGTCTGACTTTTCTTTTAGGTAAGAGTTTACACTCTGAACATTGTACTTTAGGAAAATAAATAATCTCCTGCTAAGTTCTTTCCAGACTATATTGTATTACAGGTAGTCCTTGACTTACAACAGTTCATTTAGTGACCATTCGAAGTTACAGCAGGACTGAAAAAAGTATCTTTTGACCAGTTTTCACACTTACGACTATAACAGCATCCCCATGGTCACATGATCAAAATTCAGATGATTGACAGCTGACTTATATTTATGGTGCTTGTAGTGTCCCAGGGTCATAGGATCACCTTTTCTGACTTTCTGACCAGCAAAGTCAATGGGGAGGCCAGACTCACTTAGCAACCATGTTACCAACTTAATAACTGCAGTGATTCATTTAACAACTGTGGCAAGAAAGATCATAAATTTGGGCACTTTCATAAAATTTCACTTAAAAATGCCTTTGGCAACAGATATTAATGTTATCATGTTACAGGAAGCAGTTGTTTAATTCTTATTTGAAGACAAATATTTTGAGGCAGAGTTGCCTCATTGCCCAAAGTAACTTTGTGGCAGCAGCATCTTCTTTTTAGTGAGTGAGTAGGGCTTCATCATTTTTGCTTGCAGAGTTCATTATCAATTTAATTTTCATATTGCCTGTCCAAAAATATTCAACTGTAGACTTTTTCTTTTAGGTTATCAAAGGAAGACATTTGTGTCAGCTTTGGAAGCCATATTAGCGCCAGAAGATTCCATGCTGCCACATTCTTGACCGTGGGAAGATGGGAGAGGGAATTTCATGCAGTGTATGTGGTTAGATATAATAGCATTCTTCTTTAAAGTCAAGGTCATGTTATTCCTGCACCTGTCTGAAGAGGAGTAGAGGGGATGTCTCAAGCTGCAACGGATGATGATTGGGGCATGTGATGGAATGATGGGTGCTGGGGGTGATTGTAATTTTTTACTTATTGGAAAAAAAACCTGGAACTTTCAGATTCGGGTTTTCCCAGATGTGCCAGTATGCCTACTCTAATAAAAAGAACTTTGAGAAAATGTCTGTCTCGGAGTTTTTTATTGGAGTTGGGGTTTTCTGGAACCCTGACAATTTGTTATAAACATTTAATATTCTTAGAATAACTTTGTTAATCTGTCTCCTCCTTCCTTTCATACACGAAGGCCATTGTTCCTATTCACCCAGATGCTAGTTTGCTTTCAACTTTAATATTCAGATATTCTATCATTATTAGGTTGTATTCTTGTTGCATCAAAAAGGGTTTTGCCTTGTTTGGTTTCTATTTTCTCTGCATCTTTGGTTGGAGAACAGATTCAGTTACCTTAATATTGTTTGGCTTGTTTTGGATTTGGTCTGAAAACATTCTAGCATTTGGAAGCTGTATCTAAACATTGTTTTAAACATATGTTTATTAATACTAAGGGCTCCTTGGTTTCTTCCATGAGTTTCTTGTCCGTCAGAGGTGATATGATGCTCCTTTGATGTGAAGTGAACCCTTCTAATTGATTAATTGCCAGAATATTCCTACTCAGTCTTGATATTTCTGGTGCCTTGATTCATGGTTCTGCCACTCCACATATTATTACAGCATTTCTTTTCTCTCAGGACACATTAGCAGTTGGACATGATTTCAGTTTTAATCCAACCACATCATAAATACCAGCACTATACATGTTGCCATTTGCTCTTTCCCAATAGCTCATTTGATAGCTTTTGAGTTAGACAGTCTCTCTCTGTCTTTCTGTCCCTCTGTCTGTCTTTCGGTCTCTCTCGGTCTGTTTCTGTCTCTCCCTCCCGCCTCTCTCTGTGCATGTGTGTGTGTTTCTGTTTAAAGATTGTGTGTATTTAAACATTGTTCTGGAAGTGAAAGTCCATTTGTTTTCTTGCTGTTGTCATTTTATTGTCTGGAAGATCTGTTCCTTGCTCATTACCTCCTTATATTTCTAATCTGTTCCTTGCTCATTACCTCCTTATCATGGGTGACCTTTTCAAAAGTATCCAATCCCAGAGTTCATATCATTGGAATGTGCAAGTCCTCTTCACCTTTTGGAAGTAACAATCCATGAAGTGGACTTCTTCACAATGAACTTAATAAGTTTTGAAATTAGCTACCTTAAGATTTAGTCATGGCCATCAACTCCTGAGAATTAAAAAATTACTGTACATATTCACAACTGATATGGCCAACATTACTACTTACCTATAATTGTTATAATTTATCTCAAGGGTTAGAGGTAATATGCCCCTAATATCAGTTTCAGAGGAACAAAATGGAAAGGATTCTATTGCAGTGATATCTTGCCTGCAGGCTTCTATAAGCATCTGGTTGCTACAGTGGAAAGTGAATATTGAGCTACATAGATCTTTGATCTAAACATAGCTCTTCTGATATTCTTCTGTAGTTGTTCCAAGCAGGGTGGAAGCAAGATGGTAATTTAAGGAAGATTCCAGAGAGGGCCAAAAGGAAAATTTACAGTACAACCCTATGAATGTTTATTCAAGAGCAAGTTTCTTCTCATTGAACATGATTCATTTCCAGTAAAAGAATTAAGACATTATATAATACGATGATTGCTCTAGAAGTAAAGAAGTAAAGAATTGTCAAGTACTGAACTAAGCAATATTTCTTTTTTTTTAATAAAGTTTTTTTGGGGGTTTTCACACACAAAATACAAGTAAAACATCTTTTTTGAAAATAGCATGGTCCCGGGTTGAACTTCTTTATACAGACACAAAACTCAATTTCATGCTCCTTTTTGTATTCTATTCCACATCTTATACTATTTTACATTTTCTATATAGTTTTTCCCCTTTTAATTTTCTCAATTTTATTTTGATTATCTCATCTCAATTCAAATCATTATATTTATACTTTTGTCTATTCTGTTTCAATTTCATATTATCTTTTCTCATTAAACAAATTTTCTCCTGTAGTTACTAATTGGAATATGACACCTTTATATCTTTTAATTACATCCATTCAACTCTTATTTAAACTTCAATATATACCTTAAGTTTATGACCTTCAATATAATACATAATACATAACTTCCAATCGAATTCTGCTTGGTACATTCTTATTATACGCACTATATTCTTTAAAAAAAGAAAAGAAAGATTGTAAATATATGTAATTATAAACCCTCATTCCATTCCAGTTCAGTTCTATCATTAATAATCATTAAAATCTTAACATCTTTAACACTTCTTTTCAATTAAATATCATACTTCCTTAAAAACACATATAATCTCCATAATTATTTTTTTCCTTGTTTCTTTTCACATATGTTTTATAAATCATTAAGTATACCTTTTGTTACATTTATTTATTGACAAGCATTCCACTGAATTACGATAACTATTTTATCAGACATTTTAATCATACATTGTTTCATATTTTCTAAAATTATTTCTGCTTCTAATATGACCATACTATCTTATGTACCTTTGCAGAATCCCTTTTTCCATTAAGTTTTCACCCATTATCTCTAAATAGGCCCTGTTTCTCTATATTTTGCTTCTGTCCTTTATAACTTCTTTTCTTTTCTTTTCTTTCTTCCCTCTCATCTTCTCTCTCCCCTTTTTACCCCCTTGTCTCTCTAGTTCTAATTCTCTCTTCTGCATTTCCCTCTTCTGTTGCTTTCTGATTTTATACTTATTTTTCACTCTTTTTTTTTTTTTTTTTTGGAGTTGTTTTTCCCAATCTTAAACTTTCCATTCTCTTTCCCCCCTTTCCTTTTTTCCCCTCATTTAAGATTACTTGTTCATTAAAGATGGCTTCTTCTTTGTCGCAATCTTCTTGTTCTGCAGGCATTTCTTCTTGTTTCTCATAATTCCAAATCTCCATTTCTAAAAACTGAAATACAAAGCCAAAAGAACCTCTCCCTTCTTGTGCATCTTCTTTGTACTTTTTAAGTTCCATTTTCAGTTCTTCTAAAAGTGGAGCCATTTTAAACAGTTTTAAAAAACGACCCGATTGATTTTAGTCATTCAAAATAATAACCAAGAATCCAGAAATCATCAAGTAATCCAGATAGTCCCAAGTTATATCTTCTTATTTCTTTTTCGACTTTCTCTTCCTGGGATTTTTGTTGCGATATTTCAGTTAGAATGTATCGTTTGGAAGTCTTGTTGAGATTTTGCTATAAGTTCTTTTTTTATTACAGGTAGTCTCCTCCCTTCCAGATCCTACCCTTTTATTCTTTTTCTCTCCTTTCCTGTTTTCAAAAGCTTTTAATTATCCATAAATCTTTATTATCCCTTTGACTTTTTATTTTCAGCATTAAATGCCTATTGATGTCAAAGTGGATTTTTTTTCCAATTTCTTGCTTAAGTCTCTTAGCTGTCAGTATAGGAAAAGGAGAAAACCAAATCTTTTCCCCTTTCTCTCTCCTTCGCAGCTTAAAAATCTTCTTAGAGAACAATGTTATTGTTTTTTAATAGTTTCAATTCCAGGGTACCTTATTTGTTGCTTTTGCTGTTTGACCCAGTCAACCAAAACTTTCTCTTCTTATCTTCCTCCTGCACATTCTTTTCCAGTCGAGTTCTTCTTTGTGGTGGCCATTTCTGACCACTGCTGCAACTGCCTTCGGGAAAGGGAGTAATGGCCAGTTGGGGAGGAGAGATGCGGGTCTCCTCAACCCTGCTGGCAGTCTCCCCCCTCTTCACCACTTCTACGGGGTGGCTTAGCCCCGAAGCCAGCCGGCTCGGGGCACTCCAGCGGTGAGCACAGATCGAAGCCTCGCAGAGACAAGGTTTCGGTCTGTCGCTGAAGAAGCTCAAACCGGAAGTCCTGAACTAAGCATTATTTTAAAGAAGTTCTAGAATAAGGATGAAGGAAAACCCAAGCATAGGAGGAACATATGTAAGTCAAGAAATCATTGGATCATTAGAGAAGTGACAACTAAAGCTTCCTATAAAATCTATGAAGTGTACTGAAACAGGCAAAAACTGGCTACTATTCATAGAAAACTGGCATTAATCTGGGCAGAATTCTAGAATGATATGAAGGAACAAATATCTGCCTTAGAAGTTATGCCTTTCTGGAATCTGTGAACAGAGTCTACACTGAGGAGGCAGTAAAAACATCTCAAGGGAACCAGAATACATATTTGCTTAGACCATTCAATAAGAAATTGCAAGGAATATGTATTATCTGACTTGCCCTCCAAATGCAATTTGTTGGTTAGATCAGAATCACTTTCCTCCTTCATCAAATTGAAAGATATATGTTCCTGATTCTTTTTTCCCTTCAAATTAGGGCAAATTATAATCATGTTTTCTTTTTCTAATGGACTTGTTCTTTTTTCTACACCTTATATACCTTTTTTCTCCTTAGGGTTCCCTCCTCTTAAGGTACAGGTAGTTCTCAACTTACCATCATAATGGAGCCAAGGGTTTCCAACAAATGTCATGATTGGTTGCAAGTTGAGGCACTGAGATAAACCAATCCAAGTTTATAACATTTTTGCAGCAGTCATTAAGTGAACATCATGGTTATAAAGTGAATCTTTGTCCACAGTGGGCCCTCTTTGCCGAAAATTGAAGTAAAGGCCAAAAATTGCAATCAAATGATCACAAGACACTGCAAATGGCTGTAAATGTGAGCCATTTGCCAAACACCCAAAATGTGATCACATGACCATGGGGGGGAGAGACCCATCCATCAGAATTTTCCAATTTTTTGGGGGGGGTCCATCATAACTTTGACCGCTGCTAAGCAATTGGCCGTAAGTCAAGTCACCTACACTTCCATCTGAAAGTTCCTTTCAAAGATCTGAGTGTTGCAGTTGCAACCTACTTTTGAAAGTAACCCAACTTGCTGGATTTTACTTATTAACCCAATTTGCTAGATTTTACTTATAAGTGAAAAGATAAATATACCAGGTACAGAAACTCTGTGAAGATATTCATGTAAAAATTGTGCACCGCAAACCATTTCAGCATACATTAATTTATAAGGTGTTAATGGTCACACAAATTTGATCCATTTGGAATGCTACTTGTACCTCTCCCTTGAAACTGTATCCTAGGTGCTGTTCTGAAGCTAAAAATATATGCTGGATTTCAAAGTATGTCACAATGGACTTGCTGGCGGTGTGGGAGGGATTAAAAAAAAAAGCTGCATGGAGAAGCTTAAACAGAGAGAAATGAATGGAGAAACACCAGTAAACAAACAGAAGCCCAAGAATTGCAATTAAACAAATATGCTCTGAAATGTGGCACCCCAATGCTTTGAACAATTGGTTAAAAATTAGCATGAATATCATGTTCTTCTCAAGAAATCCAAAAGAAAAATTTACCCGCAGTTTTCAAAATAGGATTATCTAAAACTGTCATTTTTTTATGGACATAATGCTCAAACTTAAACTTCCTCCCAAACATTATGTTTTGCAACCCTTGATTGCAGAAAAGCAAATTAACTTTGACTGAAAAAGTAATAAAAACCATACCAAAATAGCCTTTTTAAAATTGTATTTATTAAGTAAAATAACAAGAAAAAGTCAAAATATCAAAAGGATCAGGTAATGGTTTTCTAATTTTATTTATAATAATTTTTACATTTTTATTTCACAAATAGAAGTCAAAAATATAAAGCCAGTGATAAAACTGGAAAATCAACAAAATTAAAACCCCAATCTTGGTGGGATCTGTTCATTCCTTAAAAACTTCTGTGTCTTAACCCACCCTCTAAGAGTATATATTAATCTTGACGTAACATTCACTTTCCTCTATAAATTTTAATAAAAATTAAAACATTTATGACTTACTTTGGACACATTATGTGACAACCTAACCCTCTAAAAAGGGTCTAAAGCTACCAAAGGTAGAAGGAACCACAACCATCAGTGGATTAATTCAGTTGCAGTAGTGATGGATGAATCATTGGAAGATCTGAAGGACTGGATTAGTGAGAGATCTTCATGGAGAAAATCTGTTTATATGGTTGATGAAAAAAAACACTGACATGACCGCACAATTCATCAATTTTCACCAGTATTAATTTGAATTAAATAATTTAAAAGATTTACCTGTAAAAATGTTGAAACAATTATTCCAATATATTATAAGAATTTAAGTAATATGCAAAATCCCAACATTTAAAATTTCCACAGAAAATTAAAAAAAATTAGGAAGCATGCTGAGCTATTGCAATACATGGAAAATGTTGATTAATTACCAAACTCTTCTCGTATATCTGTTGTGACTCCGAGACTTGAACCTAATCAATCAGCAGATGTGGGTTCGAGTGAGGAAGAAGATCTGGCACTGAGGTTCGAGCCTGCATTATTAAGTGACTTAGAGGGGAGTCAAGTAGAGGGAGAAGAGTTGGATTTGAGAGATGAACCTGATTTAGAGGCCACTCTCTCCCCTGAACCTACTTCCCTAATTACACTGTGGCTTTTGCTGCCCACACCCTGGCGACGGCAGGGTCTGAGTTCAGAGCCCTGGGCCTCTCATGGTAAATGAATAAACACACGGACACAATGTTTACTCGGGATGAAGGCATTTGAACAAAGGCAGGTGCCTCCTTTTATTAGGTTGCTTGTAAGCGTCATAGCAGGAACAAGGAATTTTTCCTTATAAGGTAATCTACATAATTATGCTAATACAAAAACTATACCATTGCTGGGGTCTTATCACCTCCGCTCTTAGCCCTGCCCAGTTACTTTCTTTTCCCACATAACTTTCGTTTCTCCTACTTTCTTTTCCCATAACTTTCGTTTCTCCAGCCAGCGCCCCTCCCAGCCAGCATTCCACAAGGTTGACCACCGCAACATTCAGCGTCCATTTATTGTAACAGTTGTATATTGCAACATCTCCTCTGTTTTTATTTTATTTGGAAAGTGATATATTAACACTGTCCTAATGGTGATTCTTGCTTGCCCCCTCCTCCTCCGAGTCTGCGGCTTGCAAGTGCATTAGGATGCATGTTTTGTCCTTACCAGCACTTTTGATGATTTCATCTTCGTCTGAATCCGAGGAGAATGTTAACAGAGCTCGCTTTTCTTGTGTATGGGATATGAGAGTATTTACCTGTTTCTGAGTCCGTGACAGGTTGGAATCCAACTGGCTTAATCTGCGTTTTAAGAAGGCCAAAACTTTGCCCAAAATACAAGGGCCAATGGTACAGAGCACAAGTAGGAGAATAAGAGGACCAGCAATGGCAGATACTAAGGTGGTTAACCATGGGGAGAAGTTGAACAGACCCTGATACCATGTGTGTTGAGCCTCTCGTTCTCTTTGCCTTTCTTTTAGTCTCTTATCTAACTCTTTCATAGAATCTAAAACCACTCCTGAACTATCTGCATAAAAACAACATTCTTCTTTCAGTGCTGCACATAACCCACCCTGCTTGAGGAACAACAAATCTAAACCTCTTCTATTCTGTAAGACAACTTCAGATAAGGAGGTGAGGGAGTTCTGCAAAGCAACTATAGATTGTTCAATGTGGCGTAAGTCTGCATCTATGGTGGCGCTTAAGTGGCGAAAATGCTGATCAGAGGTAACAAGGCCAGCTATACCTGTGGCCGCCCCAGAAGCCCCCAACCCCAGCAAAACAGCTAGTGTCAAAGCGGTTACTACTTCTCTTTTTGCCCTAAGGTTATATTGTCTAGGTTCTAGTAGAGAAACAAAATTTTCTGAGTCATATACATTCATTTTTGGAATCAATTGTACTTGAATACAAAAGGAATTCTGCTTGATTAAAGTATCCCCGCTGGCACAGGCTGTCAGTCCCATGGAACATGCCCACATTGAAGCATCTCCAGGAATGAAATATTGACCCCGGAGGCGTTTGTTTATATTGCCTCCTGTGGTGGTAAATACCTGGGTCCAAGCCCCTATATTAAGGTTGAGTCGGTGAGCAGGTATGTACATATCACATGAGTACTTTCCCGTGGTGACATTTAAACAAAATTGCGAGTAATTCTTAGGTATGTGGCCCAAACAGCAGCCTTGGCCTATTATGGAAGTGATAGTGATGGTGGTACTATCGTGCCATCTACATTGAGAGTCCGAGGTGTCATTTCTTATGGCCTGTGAGGATCCTACTGCTTCATAAAATGGCGGAGTGGGAGACAAACATAACCAACAATGCTTAGATATGAAAGTGTTGGAAGCATTCAGGACACTGTAAGAAGATTGAAGAAGTGGCAGCAAGGGATTAACTGTTGTTGACAAAGGTTGTAGAAAGGAAGATTTAATTTCCTTGGCACTTGGTCCCACAGGGCCAGAGGAGGGTATGTGTACTTGTCGTTGTATGTAAAAAATGTTGCCAGAGTCATACCCCGCGGTGTCATACACTCTTCCTCCCCACTTTACTCCAGTGTCCCATAATGTAGATGCTTTCCCTTTTGCAGTGAATCTCACAGTGACCATGTTGCAACGGGCACCTGGTGGTCCCCCTTCCCTAGCGCAAGGTATTTGCTCCCTTGAACGAGAAAGAGTGATTAAGTCATTTTTGTAGGGAGGGCTCCACCAGATGTGACCAGTGGACACACAGCTCCAGGATTTGCAAAAGTAGTCCGATAGGCCACCACAAGTGTGTTGATGGTTTGGAGAAATGTCGTGACCTGGGCAGACATAAAGGCGGAATTTTTTCACTACTTCTGGGCTTGGTTGTGCAGTCCCCCGTCCTTTTTTTGTATATGCTGTTCTGCCCACGATCATTTCAGTGAAGTCAAATTGTAAGTGTGGGAAACAAGTGTCAATTTTGGCATAATTGTGTGTTGAATTCAATACCTGTCCATATGCGTCCTTGATGATCCATGTGATATTGTATGGCCTATGGGCGTTAAAGCTGGTGGATGTTCCATCAGTCTAGCGAAGCGAACAGCCAAGCAGGAAGAAGAAGAGTGCTGTCATCCTTTCCGGATGATGGCTCCGCTGGTTGTGGACGGTGATATGGGCGGACACACCTTGCAGGAACCCAGAGAGTTCTGTCAGGAAGTTGGACTGCTGCGTAGCCTCGACCCCAGGTGAAGAGACCAGCAGGGCCCTTCCAAGTAGGGTCTGGCAGTTGGCGGTAGTATACCTGTGGTTTGGGAGAATCAGGGGAAGGGGGGGAGGAACAATGTCGCTCCGCTGCCATCATAGCAGGGATGCTGGAGAGATTGAGGAAGTTGAGAGTATAAAGACAGAGATTAAAAGTGTCTTGCATCGCCGGGAGGCTAAGGGTTCTTTTCCCTTTGATCAAATGTCGTTCTAACGCTGTTTTTAGCGTTAAGTTGGTCCTCTCTATCAGGGCTTGTCCTTGACTATTAGCTGTGCTAGTGTATGCAGGGTCATTATCTGTTTTTATTTCATTTGGGCGTCCCAACGATGCAAAGGTGCGAATGTAATGATTGATGACATGTTTGGAGGCTTCTCCCCTTTGCGGGGTTGCCATTATAAACCCTGAATAGGTGTCAATAGACACATGAAGGTATTTCCAAGGGGCGAAAGGTGAGAATTGAGTGACATCCATTTGCCATGTCTCACAAGCCTCTACGCCCCTGGGATTAGTCCCCTGAGGAAGGGCTTTTGCTTGCAAACTGCAAGTGGGGCATTGTTGTATAATTGCAGTTGCTTCTTCCAAAGAAATACCAAATTGTTTAACCAGAGCCTTTTTGTTTTGATGAAAATAACTATGACTTTCCCCTGCTGTTAGAGGGGAAGGTTGAGGCATCTTAATACTGATGGAAAGTACTTTACAAGCAGTATCAGCTACCTGGTTCCTTTCTGAAAGGAAACCTGGGAGATGTTGATGACTACGTATGTGGGCTACAAATAGAGGATGGGTCCTAGATTGAATGAGCATTTGCAGCTGAAGCAACAGTGTCATTAATGATGGTTGTATAGAAGGAGACAGATATGCCTCAAAAATGTGCAAGACCAATTGGGAGACATATAGACTATCCGTTATGATGTTAATTGATTGCCCAGGAAATGTCTCCAAGGCTAAGTTAAAAGCAGCTAATTCAGCTTGCTGTGCCGATGATTGGGGCTTTGTCAGTTGCTTGTGCCAGTTAGCTTGATCATACCAGACACAAGCACCATGAGTTTTAGAGCCATCAGTAAAAACTGTGATGGCTTGAATTAGTGGAAAAGCAACTACTGGAGAGGAAAAGGTAATAGGTACCGTTTTAATTAGCTGCAAACGGGGGTCAGAAGGGAGATGGCAAGAGATGGGACCAATCCAATTCTCCAGAGCGTCCTGCAATACATCTGACGTCTGAAAAAGGGGGTCCCATTGAGAGAGTTTGAAAGGAATGTGTATAGCTTGAAGATCATGACCGAGCAAAGCCTTGGCTCGGTGACGTCCCTTGATACAAAGCAGAGCAAGCTGAAGTTGAACCATAGTGGGTTGAGAAGGTAAAGACAGAGAGTTTTACTCAGAAAAGCGATGGGCTGGTATTGCCCCTCCCTTTCTCTAGTATTTTGGTGAAATCAATCTATGTTCTCTGGAAAGGCCAGCCCACTAGGGGTCGCCCTCCCATTTTTTTTTTCTTTGCTACTTTCTTGTTTACTTTTCAAACATCCAGAATTCCCCTCATTGCATTCACAGACACACACATCCTTCTCAATTTGCACACACATCTTTCCTCTTCCAACTCATCTTTCTCTTTTTCCTCAGGTTTCCAATCCTATTCTGATTTCCTCTTCTATTTCTAGCAAGGGAATTGATGCCATTACCAGCTCTATTTCCCCTGTAGCTTCAGTCCAGATTGTCACATCAATCCCTTCAGCTAACTCCAGAGGCCTCTTCAAAGCCTTTTTCCTTCCTCCAAACAACACATCCACAAACCATCTCTCTCCTTCCTTCTTCCACCTTTATCATCAAATCTACATGCAACAAACAATCTTAGCTTCCCACTCCTGTCTTCTCAAGTACACCAGAAATTGTGGAAAAGCAGAACAATATGGTAGCAAGACATTATTTACATAGTGTTGACACATGGTAGAGTTTTAGCAAAAGATTCCATTAATCAATAATGAGTTTTGTGTTAAGTTGAGACATAAGATCACGGCCCCACAGGTTAGTATGTAATGGAAGAACCAAGGGTTGGAGGTAGGCAGTCCCCGAACGGCTGAGGCAGTTTCCAAAGGCCAATCGTCCGGCCACTCAGCCGTTCGGAGGACACCTACATCAGAGACCCGAAAAGACTTTGTTACAGATTGTGAATTGTAACAGAGATGTTAGGAGCATAGAAGCCATCATTTGCCATTCAGAGAAAAGAATATTATGATTATTAGAAATGTTTTCTAACAAGGCTCTAACATAGGGTGACTTAAGGCCATATTTGGCAGTGGCAGATTTGAGTTCTTTCATGAGATCCCATTCCATAGGGACATACTGAGGGGCAGGATTTCCATTTCCACCACCTGCCGGGGCTTGGAGGACCATAGGAAAACAAGAGAGGTCCTCCGGATCTATTTTTCCTTTAATCAGTGCCTCCTGAAAGGTATTACGAACAGGCAAGGAGGCAGGAGAATCATCGGATTTGATAGGGTTAACATCAGGAATGTGAGGTGGGTTGTAGGGAGGAGGGGAAGAAGGGACAGCAGGATACAGAGCAGGAGGTGTGGAAGTTTCTGCCGAAGAAGGCAGGGGATTTTTAGGAGACGGAGAAGGCTGACCCGAAGTCTGGTCAGAGATTGATTCAGAGGGGATTGGGTCAGAGATTGATTCAGAGGGGGGTAAAGAATATCAATGGCAGTCATGAGAGCTCTCCAGGCATAGAGGATTTTCGGGGGGGCTCGTGGAGGCTCGTGAATGTATTTTCCTATTTTTTCCCAAATAGATTGTTTAAGAGTGCCACCTTCTGGATAAGCGGGGCAATGTTTTTGAAGATAAAGGAGAAAGGAGATAATATTTTTGCGAGAGAGAGGATAGATAGTATGTCCGTTAGCTTTCTGCAAGTGATTCGCCTTCCTGATTAAGGATTGAAGCTCGTCCAAATGCTTGGACAGAGACTTGGAAATTGGGGTGCCCATACTTACGACGCGCTTGCCGGTCTCCGGTGCGTAAGATGAGAATCAGGGCAGCACACTCCTTCCTGGAAGTCGTGCTGTGAAGAATCACGTCGTGAAAGAGGACCAGACGCAGCCAGATGCAGCTTTGCTAAGGGAGGATGTCCTCTTTGCAGAAGATTCCTGGGGAGGGATCTGTAACACGAAACGGTATCCCTGGGCTGCAGCTGGCTCGTCCGGCTGGGTGAGATCACGTCGGGGTCACCAGTTGTGGCTTTTGCTGCCCACACCCTGGCGACGGCAGGGTCTGAGTTCAGAGCCCTGGGCCTCTCATGGTAAATGAATAAACACACGGACACAATGTTTACTCGGGATGAAGGCATTTGAACAAAGGCAGGTGCCTCCTTTTATTAGGTTGCTTGTAAGCGTCATAGCAGGAACAAGGAATTTTTCCTTATAAGGTAATCTACATAATTATGCTAATACAAAAACTATACCATTGCTGGGGTCTTATCACCTCCGCTCTTAGCCCTGCCCAGTTACTTTCTTTTCCCACATAACTTTCGTTTCTCCTACTTTCTTTTCCCATAACTTTCATTTCTCCAGCCAGCGCCCCTCCCAGCCAGCATTCCACAAGGTTGACCACCGCAACATTCAGCGTCCATTTATTGTAACAATTGTATATTGCAACATTACACCTCAGGTGTTAACTGTTAATCAGGAAAGTGTATCAGAGGATTCAAGCTGTGATGAAACTGCCGGATGCTGGATGGATGCCAGAACTAGGAGAAGATTGAGACGTCAATCTCAATTAGAAAAGAGACGTCCAGCAAAGGATTAATTAATGAGATTGACACGCCCTTTCTTAGAGGATATAAGGGAGCGCACGGCTTTGAAATATTTGCTGGAAACAAAGTGAATCTTGCCTTGGAAAGACTTGCGTCTGATTTACTGCGTTGTGAGTTACGAACTTTACAGAATTGCCGGACAGATTCTAGGAGGATTGCCAAAGGACTGTGATAACAGAGCAATTGAATCTTCTGCCTCTGGTTTTGTTTACGTAAACTATATACCGTATTTGCCGGCGTATAAGATGACTTTTTTGCCCTGAAAAACATGCCTCCAATTGGGGGGGTCGTCTTATATGCCGGGTCGTCTTATACGCCGGCAAATAGTAATTGGGAAGCACTGCGGCTGCCCGCGGCTGAGGCACTTTTGCGCACCGTGGAAACGAATCCCGTGAAGCCGAAAAGGAGCAGCCAGCCTTCTCCCAGCTCCCAAGGAAACGAGGCTCGCACTGCCCGAGCTCCACTGAGGTATCCGGCTGGGGCTGTCAGGAGTTGTTACCACTGGCGCGGCTCCGCACGGCTCCAGTCCCGCATTGCCTCGGGAAGGGAAAGGCAAAACCAGGAGCCGCTGCTGCCATTGCAAAGCGCCGCCGCGGCTCTTCCTTTTTGCCTTTCCCTTCCCGAGGCAACGCAGGACTGGAGCCACACAGAGCCGCGCCAGCAGTAACAACTCCTGACAGCCCCAGCCGGATACCTCAGCGGAGCCCAGGCGGTGCGAGCCTCATTTCCTTGGGAGCTGGGAGAAGGCTGGCTGCTCCTTTCGGCTTCACGGGATTCGTTTCCACGGTGCACAAAAGTGCCTCAAAAAAAAAAAGTGCAAAAGTGGAAGGCGTGCGGAAGAGGGGGCGAGTATATAACAAACTATATTTTGAGTGGAAATGTTGGGGGGTCGTCTTATACGCCGGGTCGTCTTATACGCCGGCATATACGGTAA